>JAPSES010000030.1:16130093-16147607 GCA_029822895.1 Maxillicosta whitleyi | reverse complement strand
ACTAATTTTTACATTTTTAATTTATATGTAAAGCACTTTATGCTACGTCCGTACTGTATGAAAAGTGTTATATAAACCAAGGTTGATTGGCTTCCAACTGTTTGCTGTAAAAAAAAAAACCCAGTTATTAATAGGTTCTAGTTATTCTCAAAGGCTGATGTGCTTCTGAAGAGCATTATTCTTTTCTTAGAAATGTATTCAGTAATGAGGTTAGACCAATGAGTGATGAACTGCTGAATTTCTATAAAAAAAAAAAAAATCCAAAAAACAGGTGAATTAATCATAAAATACACACCTAGGAGTAAAATAAAGGACTGATCTGTAGTTTTTTTTTTAACTCCCAAAACCAAAGTGCAGAGCATATATTGAAGTATGATCTAGAAGCAACAATGTTTTTGTTGAATGTTCATTTAACACCACGATTTAATGTTTAACGAATCCACATATTGATTAATGTTTAACTGATTCACACACTGATAGAGGGTGATGATGGTTTGTTTACTCCTGAAAGGACTCGACCAGTCATGTTGAAGTGGTATGTAGTTTTAATTGTGCAAAGTCATGCTGGTTTCTTCAATACGTAAACATTTGTACATTTTCAAACAGCAGCATCGACCACAACCATGATCAGTGTCTTGGAAATGATATGATGTACGGGTCACGTCTGTTTTTAAAAGTCACAGTTACTTCATATCAGCGATATCTGGGAGCGGGGGATCATGAAAAATAAATGTCTGTACAGCATTCAGATGTGACCACGATATAAAAACCTCCGCCTTGTTCTGTGGTAAACATTCATAAAGTGATTTTCAGCTTGACATCTATGGCACTGTGACAGCTAAGATCCAAAAATACTGTGATACAGTACATTACAAATGCTCTTTTAAGTGAAAAATACAAGTAGTTAACATTCACAAACCAAAGTAAATACACACAAATGCTCCTTTGTGTCACTTGATGCAACATTGACAACACTGGGTTACAGGTGGTTAATGTACAGCGTTCCGAACTTATGTCAATGTACAGCTGACAAATACCGTCAAACATCCATTTTTAATGCGGAATAAATGGTGTTACAGCAGTGCCATAAAAAAGAACTCATCTGTAAAAAATAAAGTACATGTGGAAAACAAGACAAAAACAGGAGGTTTGTTTTTTGTTGCTTATTTTCACATTTACTTGTTCGTATATTTCTGTATTTACACTTTTTAATTTCATTTTTAACATGTATTTTCATTGTATTTATTTCTCGTTTGATGCCATTTCTTTGCTTTTGCTGTTGCTTCAAGGTCTAAACTGCAATAATAACAATAAATAAATCAGGAATCTTGATAAATGATAAAGAAACGGTATTAGATAGAATGAATGCAATTAAAATAAAAAGAATTTAGGAATTTATGAGTGAAAAATACATACTATTGTGTTAAAATGCATAAATATTTAAAGAAATGCATGTAGAAAATAAATTAATATGCTCTTTCTATTTCCACATTTATTGTTCCTCTTTACATCCTTCATCGACTCCGTAAAGTAAAGGTTTTTTAAATTTTTTTAATAAAGAATTGTTTTGGGTGCAAACAGCATGCCACTTTTCTTCTTCTAACGGTGGACAGTGTTGTTTTCTTTGTGAAACCATTGTCCACTATAGAGGACAAAAAATGCATTGCATGGGTCTCAGGAGGATATTTCTTGTTTTTCTTTCTCCATTACAGTTTAATTCTTTATTATGGCGCTGCTATGTGTCCATAAACATCCCCCAAAAACCACAAAATGTCCTCTTAGTGGACTTGTTTTATAACTTAAACTCAACTAAATGTGTTGTTTTCTAGGGAGCAGATCTACAGTTCAGCCTAGAATCAGTCTTTGTTTTCTTAACCTCCCTTTCCTTCAGTGGAATTAACTCTTCTGTGTTAACATACAAACATAACGTCGTGAATGTGTGAGAAAAATCTAACTTCATAGTACTGACCCAAACAGTAAAATAATTTTTTTTCCAGCACATTCCACGTCTGAGATTAAAACAACATATTTGACCTCTGAAGTGTGACTGGTGGCGACATGCGGTCATTCACTTCACTACATGATGCATCGGTCTGACATGTTTTCTAGATTCACAACCTAAACCGAAAACAAATTCAAGATGTTTGAGCAAAGGAAGTAGTGTCTCCATTCGTCTCCATTCAGAAATGTTAGTGTTAACTTCATTTTATGGTTCGGTGCTTACATGGAGTTTGAGTTGGAGTCTGTTTTAATGGATGTGAATGTCTTATTGAACACAAGGAACAAGATCTGACAGTGACAGTTCCTCCTGCTATAAACATAAACACATAAACATATGTAGTCATACAAAGGTGAGAACTATAGAAACTATGTAAAGGTAGAAATAATGTATTGGGTTTATAAAGATGTAAAAAAAAAAACCTTATTTTTCCATTCGCTTCGTCTCCCAAATTGGACAGATAAAATATAAAGACATAATACACTAATGTTTTTACATGAATTTACCGTTAATGTATTGAAATTAGGATTTAATTTTGTTTTTCTGTTTCCTTTTAAAAAAATTTCTTCCCACACACTTGATCTGTGTGTCTGATAAATGCTATTTTAAAGCCACACTGTTCGTTCGATCCGTAATTTGTGAAAAATAGGTCCAAATATTTACTTATAGTCGCGGGAAAAAAATGATAAGACCATCAAAAGTCGTCAAAAACATTGGTTATGCAATCAAGTACTAACTTCTGTGTGTGTCATGTGACTAAAACAGAGAAAAGAAAGCATGGAATGGCTAAAAGCACTATTTTTGTCAGTACAATGACATAGATATTGATGTAAGAACTGAAGTGATTTTGGTTTTTATCATGAAAACATGGAAATTGTATAGATATCAGCTCTGAAATTAAAGTGTTATGAGATATTTTTGTTGTTATCGTTATATTTGTGTCCAAGTACCTTTAGTTGTATCACACATTAACAAGGGTGGTCTAATAATTTTTTCCATGACTGTCTTTATCTGACTTCATAATCAAATGTAAGAATCAAGCTTTAATCTGTGATCGCGGTCGCTTCTAACATTGTAATGAAGGATACAGGACCTGGTGCAGGTTTCCTAAAGCCCAGTTCGGACCAAAGCATTTTCATATGCAAATTAAAACAAATTGTACATTTTTCGGTGTTGTGAATAGATCTGTTTCAGCTTGATTCGTCTGGTTTTAAGTGTCTTATCTTGTGTGTTTTTCTCAGTATTTATGGTTCAGCCACTTCAGAATACAGCCTTATTATCAGCTTTTCCCTGTTGTGAAGAGTCTGTGTTTCTGTTTCCTTATTAGAGCTGATGCCAACTCCTCTTAAGACCAGAAATACTCCAGGAATACACTTGGAAAAACTCACAATTATCTCTGTTTTACTTAATGTTTTCACAATTTGATCAAATCTAGAAAGGCAGATGTATTTGTTGACTCACTATCACGTTTTCCTTCATATTTAAAGATACTACAAATATTATTCTACTACAAAAAAAGCCTGGAGAGTCATTACTAAGGGGATGATATTCCGTCTTGTCTCATCTCATTGGTCTGATAAGGTTTCAGAACGCTGTAGACCAGAACATTTCATAGCATACGTATATGTAATATTTCTATTTTAACCCATACAGACCCAAACAGCCACTGGTGTCCAAAAGAATCTACTGATCTAAAATGTTTAATGCCTATTGATCCACTAATCCTATCAATACATGTACATAATTGGTGTAAAAGCAGTTTATCATCTTTTCATGGTCATCAGATATGAGCCATTTGGATATTCAGAGGCACTGTAGTTACCATGGAAACACCATTATCTTCTACAACATTGATTCTCTAATAACACCCATGTAGTTGGATTAATGACAATGGATGGACACAATTGTTTTTGTGTTCAGTTATTAATATCTCTGCTGAAAAAGTCACTTTTTCTTTCGTTTTCTCCGTTTCTGATATAATAACCCTCAAGTTTGATCCGAGCTTTTATGAACATTTACATGATCAGTGAGGGGCAGAGGATAATATGGTAATAAATGGAGATAAATCACTTAAGAAAGGATAAATCTAGAGAAAAAAAATATTTGGGAAGTGACACAAAAGTACCAGTGGGTTTTTATGGGTTAAAAAAAATAAATAAATAAAAATAAAGGGTTTTGATGTTATGTTAAAGAAGTCAATGTATTGTACTGCAGACATATCAACTGAATTAACTCCATGCCACAAGCCAATGTGTGATTGTGAATGTATGTGACCACTAGAGGGAGTAGTGAGTCATTCTGTTGGTCTACTACCACAACAGATTCAGGATGAGAACTGACTGGAAAAAAAAGCATGAGAACTGATCTGATCCATAAGAGTGTTTTCAAGAATTACTGTTGAATTACTTCATTAATAATTAAATAATTCATTAATCAATAATAGAATTACTTCAATAAAAAGAATGGAATTTCATGTTGAAATTACAGCGTTTCTTCTACACTGCCCAGTCTGTCTGAAGCTTATGAAGGTATAAACTTAGCATATTTTGTTTAACGGTTCAGACTAAACAGACAGTTCTCAACTTGTTTGGATAGTTCCAAACAGATCTTTAGTGCAACTACTAAGAACAAAAACTGTACAGAAAATGGGTGATTTGTTGTTTTACTGTGGCTGTTTTCTGCCTAGAAACAGAGCTAATCTTACAGTGCTGTAATGTAAACTATCAGCATGTGAAGATTATACATTTTATGGTGTGTTATTTTGACTGAATAAGGTTTTGATTGAGGAAGAAAACTGGATGATACCATAACACCGACATGTGTGTGAAGATGTTAATTTGCTGTTGGTTTTTGTATCCGAGTGCATTGTTGTTCCTAACGCCCCCTGCTGTTGATAGTGTGGAATGTCAATACTTCATATAACCCTTGTACCGGGGCCTTGTTTCTGAACTGCCTCAACAGACTCCAACACAAACCTAACGTAAGCCCATGAGCACACTTAAGTCTTGCACGTTGAACCTTTAAGTTGCTACTCTCCTTTCCCACCACAGCATTTAACTCTCAGTTCAATGGAAAGAATCGAATGCCTCAGATTTAGGAGCTCCTCTCCTTGTCACGAGTCCTTGGTGTGCGAAATCTGCTTCCACAGCAGAGCTTTCAGGTTGTTGAGAATGAGCGAGTGCTCCATATTCATTTGTCCAGCATTTCCTTTGAGAGCCATACAGGCGTACAGCTGCCTCTCCAGCTCCTCTCTAAGTGCCGACGGCGCCCCACGCAGGAGGTAGTCCTTCAGTGTACCGCACGCCTTCGCCAAGTTGGGCTGGAGCGGCTCCTCCCTGCACCGTCTTCCAGACACGTCACAGGACGTCTGGCAGTCCACCCCGTACACACAATCAGCATCCGTCTCACACTTCAGCCCCCGCATGCTGTGTCGAAACTCCTCCTCAGGAACAATGGCTCGAGTATTAGTAAGACGCAGCTCATAGCGGTCGGTGTAACCGAAGTGTGCTGCGGCGACGTCACAGATCAGAAAGCTTCCGTACGTGCCGTGGAAGATGTCCTCCACCAGCTCTAGCAGGCCCATGGAGATCTTGGCCTTGCGGGGCCAAGACGGGGTGAACCACTGGTCCATAGTGCGCTGTACACCATTCGGCACCCACGACACCAGGGGCCAGGGCAGGGACAGACCATACAGGGGCCCGTAGGGGACGCGCTCTGTCATGTAGAGGTCCCCACAGTAGCCGAGGAGGCGAGGAGTGTGTCCACGGTCCTGGAGCAGCAAACCCAGGAGCACCTCCAAAAACACGACAGACATGTGTTAACTCCTCTCACCACAAAACAGAAAAATCAATAATAAGACTGGAAATAACTGTATTTAAGATTCAATGCATTTATTGTCACATCCTTCTGAGGTCTAGTAAGTAAAAGTTTGGGCTTTTTTTTTCTTTTTTTTTTAACATTAAATAAGTGCCTTGATTGGAAACAGCATGATGCAAGAGTTTTTTTTTTCCAGATATTGTTTTTTCTTTTTTAATGGAATACTCTTTGAAGTGAGTGGACAGCATGTTTTTATTAAATTATTTTTTTTAATTTCATTTTATTTTATTGAAACTCATCCACTGTAGACGATAAAAATGCACTAGGAGAAAACATGTTCCCTGTACAATGAAGTTCTTGCTATGCTAAATATATAAAAACAAGTATGAATAAATAAATAAAGATAATAATAAAAACACATTCTGTCTGTGCAAGTGAAAATGGAACAGGTCATGCAGTTAAATGAGGTGAAAAAGTCTAAGTAATCACTGTGCAGTAAAATGGGCCACAGGTTGAGTGTCATACCTCGTCCATCTGGAGGAGGGCCCACATCGAGCGGGCCTCTGGCAGTGACACCCGTCCATCTTTGTTGCCATCGGCAACAGAGAGGATCTGGTTGACGAGGCTGGCGAGGTTCGCCTGTTCTCCAAGTTTAGACTGGAGGATGGAAAAAGACAAAGATACTCATCTCACAGAATACTCACTGCCATCTAAACCTATTCATCTAATGCAGATCAGACACTAAAAGACTTTGAAAAGATACTGAAAACAATTGTAAAGGACTGAAAGTGGGATCCTTCTCACGTGTAAAGGCCACGAGTCACCAAATGTTAAGACACAGACTACAACATTATGCAGAAAAGGGGAATTTTTTTTCCCACCGCTGTCATCTACAAGACAACAACTAGATTCCTTATGGGTTTTTATTTATTTAGTTATTTTATTTATTCATCATCAAGGATTTCGAGGGATGGCTTTTTCCATCTACTATTCACTGGTGTAAGTAAGAGGACATGTCAACGGGACACCATTTCACTCCATAAATCCTCCAGTTTCTCCTCCTCCGGGGTCAGGTTACTATATTCGTACCCGTAGGTAGAATGGATTTGCAGTTAAGAAAAGCCGTCCCTTTTGACATAGATTTCACCCACAAGCAGACTAACAATAGACTTTTCCGCAGTCGTTCTATCTTACCATTTGACTCTAAAGAGAACACACCACTGTAAATGTTCCTGTCAACATGTTCACTGTGACAAGTAAATAAGTGTTAAAATAATATTCATAATCATACTTAAATTAGTTCAGAATTGACTTAAAATAAAAAATGATTTGGTTTTATTTCCCTTGTTCATATACATACAGTGGGAGTGGGTCCATTTATTCTACAATACAATAAACTTCTGCATTTTACACTTTATTGTTGATGTTATTATCATCTTAATGATAAAGCCTTAGATGGGCAAACCAAGCACTGGAAATCCTTTAGCATTGTTTTTTTTTTTTTTTTGGGACTGCAATCTGAATCTTCACCAATAGGGGGCACTAAATATTACACATTAAACCTTAAAGGTGGTTTGACCTGAGTTGGTGACCACTGTACACTGCAAAAAAAGGAATTTAACCCATGAACCCAGTGCTACTTTTAGGAGAGTTGCCAAATGATTTTTTTCTCTGGATTTAACCTTTCTTAAGTAATTTATCATAATATTATCTTCTCTATTTTGCTTTTTTTTCAGTGAAAATCAGGTATTTCCTGACATTTAATTCACTGATGAGATTACATTTCAGGGTTATTATACCAAAAACAGAGAAAACTTAAGAAAAAGCAACTTTTTCCAGTAATATTTATTATTAACTGAACATAAACAAAATGTTTCCATTCACTGTCATTGATCAAACTCCATGGGATTTACTGGTGAATCAATGTTGTAGAAGATGACGGTGTTTCCACGTTCACTACGGAGCCTCTGAATGTCCAAATGTGACTGTATTTTACACCAATTATTTATATAGATTGATAGGATTAATGGATCTAAAGTTCAGTAGATGCTTTGGGACACTGGTGGATAAGTTGGTCTATATGGATTAACATATTAAAAAAAAAAAAAAAAGCCTTGCCTCTGAAAATAAATCTTACTAAGGTAGGACAGGTAATCTTATGTAGAATAACTTGGAAACACAACCTAAATATCCAGAATATATACTTGATAATTCTACAAAAAGTACCTTTCAGCATACTTTAATTCAAGAGAGGACATGTGACTTCAGTTCCTTACTTGTTTTTTCAGGATGTAGAAAATCTATCTATAAGCAAAATATGTGTTTTCACACGTATTGGATAAAATACATGACCGACTGATTTACTTACTGATCACTGGTTACTGATCGTTGGCTACTGACACAACACAGAAACTGACAATAGTAGTTTCATTTTTCCCCCATAACAGCATGAAATGAAGTCAGATTCATCTATATTTATTATTATTGTTTAGTCTTTTGATTTGGACAGAGAAAGAACAAAGGAAGGAAATTGAGTGTTTTCAGATGCTGGTGTGGTTCCCACTCATTTCAGATCCTGAAGCGTTAATCAGAACTGCATTTTTAGTGGCTGAAGTCACCACAATTTTCTCTCTCTCTCTCTCTCTCTCTCTTTTTTTTTTTTTTTTGCTATTTTTCTATGTTTTATTCTAAACCAACCAATATATCCTTTAACCCATGGTAATTTCTTCGCTAAACACAAGAGAATTTGGTCATATTTATGCTTGGGCTTTTTAGCAAATGAGATGACTGCAGCTTTAATGATTTCATTCCACGGTTTGCTGATGTAAAGTGACCTATTTATTCTCCATACCTTGAGGTGATTGAAGACCATCTCTCTAAACTTCTCCACCGATGTTCCTCTGGTGGGTTTGTCAAACACGGGGGCCTCCCTCCGTGGTTCGGGCTCCTCTCCCAGCTCATAGTGCATGACTTCCCCCAGCTTACATCGGATGATGCCATCGTGGTCCCCCCAGCTTCCTGTGTAAACCTGGACAAAAAGAACATGTTAAGTTACCATCAGGTTCAATAATAAAACATGAAATCCCCTGAAAACACAGGCCATTATTGATGATTCACACAAAGGGAATAATAAATACACAGATCAGCCATAACATCCAGACCACTGACAGGAGGTGGTAATAATATTAATTATTTCATAACAATAAACCCTTTCACTGTGTCAAACATACGAGGCAGCAGGTGAACTTTTTGTCATTGACATTTGTTCTTTCGATAGTTTTGGTACGTTCTAACCACGTTACACTGAGGATGAAAAACAGAATCTGAACCAGGGATTTGACCATCACAATTTAACCCTAGTCAAAGTTCCTCATATCCATATTCTTGTAGATTTTGCTGTTACCGACACATCAACTTAAAGGGTTAAATGTTCACTTTCTGCATAATATAAACCACCCACTGACAGGATAAGCTAATCAAAACTAATACCACCTTACCCATCAGTGGTCCAAATGTTATGGCTGAAACTCCATGTGTCGATTTTTTTTTCATCAGAAATGTTAGATGCAGCATTTGTAAAGCACTTCATTTTCCCTGTCACATAATTTCACTTTGAATTCAACCATAAATAAAATGTACAATTGAAGACCCTGGTGCTAAAAGTACTGAAGTCACCAAAAAAAGCCTGTTAAAATTATCCATACGGTGGACTTAACTAAACTCAACTTGGCTTGAACTGCTCAAAAATGTGACTTCAGTAATTTTAGCACCAGAACCCTTCATTTTTAATTACAGAAACAAATGTTCCCTTTTCTCTACCACTCTCGAGCAGCTGCTACTTTTCATTTTATAATATTCATGCTATTATAACAAATAAATGAATAAATAAAGGTTAAATCAAGCACTTTATGAATGTATTTGTTGATTCTAACCATGAAAAAGGGACAAAATATCAGTTTTCCCAAAAGTCACGTTGTATTTCAGTAACTGATGCACATCACGGATCACATTACAGCCTCTCAGAGCTTCCTTAATCATTCAGGTCATCATTTCAATACATGTTCTTCTTTTACAGCATATTGGAACATCTCCGGTTTTCTTTTACCTGGTTGTTGGGTAGGGTTGACAGACACCGTCCCATGTAGAGTGTTTGTTTGTCACATAGACCACTGCAGGCAGAGCCGTCGATGATCCCCCTCCGGTATTTATCACACTGTGCAACAAGAGGAGACAGTGCAGAGAGGCAAACACATAGAAATGCCATTATTTAATATTCTAGCCCCTAAGCAGCTGGCATACACTACTAGATTTATGTTGGCACACACGTGACAAACCAGATTTGCTAGATTTTAGCGACTCTTAACCCCGGAAGATTTTTTTCTACCTTCAGGTGTCCTAATATTAGTGGAATGTAGGCTAAGTGCTCCTACTGTGGGATTAAAGCTAAATAAAAGCATCGTCACACATAAAATGAAGTTACTGAGAAAATATGTACAACTAGGCCTCGATGCCTCTAAAATTATAGGATTCCAGCTCCACATGTGTGACTGTAAAGACTTTAACGTGGACTTTATGTTAACAAAGACTATGGCTACACAATTAATCAAAACATAACTAACTGCAAAATTAGCCTGTGCAGTTATATAATAATAAAAAGGCAACTATTTAACATTATTATTTATGAGGATTTAGAGTGGTCTATTTGAAAAAAAAAAATGGGACAAATAAAATAAAACACAACCTCTCTGATGTGGTGACAATACTGACACTGAGCAAATGGAGGTACTATCGAAAACATGCAAAATAAGTCATAGTTTCTGTACTTCTAATTAATTCATTGCATTTTTTTGTTAGTTAAAGTTTGTATGTTTGACTTTACATTTCTTCACATCATTTGCATTTAAAGCTAGTGGTGTCAAGCACAAGAAACCCCACCCCTCACACTTTATATAGCTTATTTTGGTATCGATCCAGCTGATACCATCATGTCCTATGTGTGTGCTGATGTAAGCCTTTCAATTGCCAAGTTAAAAGTAAATTTAAACAAAATTTATACTTTTTTATAGGCATGCGAAATCTCAAGTAAATGAGAGAAAAAAATATGTAAAACAATTCTTTAAAAAAATTAACTTCAACTTACTTTTACCAAATTGTAATCACATCTATTCTGGATCACTGGTCATCTATAAAAAACCAGTTTGGTATGAATTTAACCAATAGTTGTGCTGCTACAGACATTTGTAATTTTGCCCAGTATAAGTAAATGGGGGAAAAAAATATTTGAAAAATTCATAAAAATGTTTAACTTTGACTTACTTTTCCCAAAATGTAATGAGATCTATTCTTGGTCACTGGAAATCATATAATATAAACCCACTTTGGTATGAATTCAATCAATAGTTTTGCTGTTAGAGTGTTAAAAAAGAAAACAAAAAAACAAAAAAAAAAAAAAAAAACCAAACCAAAAAAAAGAATCCTTGCCTAAAAATGATCAAATCATGCATTTCTACAAGAAAATTTTAGGAAAGAAATATTTTTTGATCATCTTTTCTATTACACAATTTCAGTTATACTTTATTCAGCATAATTATGTATATAAAAGGTAATGTAAAGGAAGGTTGATCCTAAACTATGCATTTAAAACAAACTGGAGGATCTGTTTAACTCATTCATTTCATAACATACGTACACACAAACACTGCAGCGCTGACCACTGTTCTATCTTTGGCTTTTCTTCAGTGATTCATTACTTACAATGGCATTTTTGCATTCGTGTCCCCTGCACAGCTCTGTGTAGGCCGAGTATTGAACATAAAGCACCCAGCTCCCCACCAGCACAGTCAGCCACGTCAGGAACAGGTACTTCACCCGAACGAAGGAGATCCGAGCCTGAAAAAGAGCAAAACAAACAGAAAGAGATCATTATTAAAGTTTAGAAGTATGGAAGTTCAGACCTACAACAAGGATTATGATCAATGTTCTTCTCCTTTTTTCCATTTGAAAACATAGAGTTGGACGGAAATAAAAGGCTTTCAGATTGTACTTTTATGTGATTTTTTATTCTTTGATGGAAACATGAGGCTTAACCTTTAATAAATCATAACAGTGCAACAGATCTAAGGTTTCCTTTGCGTGTAATAATAAAATCAATATGTCCACTTGCCTGCTAGGTTTCTGGACTTGTTTTGGAGTTTTTACTAGACAGGGAACGACTATAATTTTGAAAATGTTTCAATGTCCACTAAAAATCATCCAAAAACAATATTCATGGAAATAACACAGACAACAGTTCACACAGAGCAATAACGCAATACTGAACGTATCATTTTGTGATACTGACTCAATAGTTTAACACTAAAAGGACCCCGTTTTGTACATGTTATTAGAGTCATACGACAATTTATGAGTTTCTGCAAGACTGTTGTTGTTTTTGTTTTTTTTACAATTCTTTTTAATCTAATGCAGGAGTGGCCAACCCTGGTCCTTGAGAGCCACAATCCTACATGTTTTAGATCAGTGTTTAGTGATGTTCAGTGCTTTCCCTCTTCCAGAACACGTTATCAGACTCCTGTGGAGCTGGATGATGAGCTGATTAATAATTGATTCAGGTGTGCTGGAAAAGGGAAACATCTAAAAACATACAAGACATCGACAGAACCACTGTTTTAGACGTTTCCCTGTTCCAGCACACCTGACGGTTGTTATCTGCGAAGCTGGATGACATCATTTGAATCAGGTGTGTTGGAAGAGGGAAACATAATCATGCAGGATTGTGGTTCTCTAGGACCAGTGTTGGCCACCCCTGATCTAATGCCATTTACTCTACAGGTCTATTATACACTACTGACAGATTTCGCACCCACTGAGGACACTCAACTTGCCAAACATGTACACAGTATAAAATTATTATATTACTTACTCTTTATATTTTTCATTTTCATCCATGTGATTCTTTTTCTACCTGTCTTTTCTCTACGCGATTACTTGTTGTATGTTGCTGTTGACTGTAAATTATCCTATCTTACCATCATAGAATTTTTTTTTTTCTTTTCTGGAATGGGTTGCAATTCTGAAAATTATTACAATTTTGGTAGTTTTGAGCAGAGCTGAAGCGAAAAACAAAGAAAAAAAATATTGATCTAGGTGGATTTTATTAGATTTTTTTATGCTTGTTTATTTATAGCACGGGGGTCCTCAGAAAATAATAAATTAGACAGATCCAGATATGTTTTTTCTTCCTTTTTTGCCTGAGATGCATTGTAATCAAGCTTCCGACATTTAACAAAGCTTTTGAAACTCATGTCTTGTGCATATGTTGGTATGTTCTTGTTTGGAAACACATATATTTACACAGACAGACAGGTGTATTTATTAGGAAATTATCTTTACTAATCTTTGCACATAAAAAAAAGGCTTAGTTTCATTCTTTGCGCTGTGTGAGATTGCACTCGATTTTGTTGTACTTTGTGTCAATAAAGTGACAAGAAAATTTCTGACTCTTCACCAAACTAAGCGTCATAACCCGTTCCACGACACACATTGCATCACCTGAGATATAATGAAGAAAAACGTGTTCCTAATTAACCCTAACCACATAATAGGGTTACCATGGCAACAGCATGGGGGTGTCCCGTAACAAGCTTCCGTCTGATTAGTGCCCATGTACAACGGTGGCTCTTTTCACTGGATAATGGTTCACTGTGTCAGATCCAGTGGTTGTAATGTTGACATTCCACTTCAGTTTGAACTTGTTAATGATAATCTAATAACTGTGTCACAGGACGCAGAGGTCACATGACAGACAGTGTGTGTGTGATTTGTAAGTTACTAGCAAACCACACACACACACAGACGTAGAGACATTGTCAATAAATACAAAAAGTATTCACAAAACTTAGCAAAACAAATATGAAAAAGCATCAAAATCAGCTCCTGTGGGGTAGTTTTTCCTCCAAGTAGTCTAAGTGGACTTGGATAAAGTCATTTTGATTCCCACTCTGATCACATGGCAGGAGCAGCTTATGTTGTGTATTTTGGCAGAGAGTTGTGCTTCTCAATTCAGCTCCAGCACCGTTTCTAAATCCCAACATAATATGCACCCGGCGAGGCTGGACCCTAGTGGAGAGCCCCTTATCTTTGATGTGCGCTGTGATTACTGCTCTGTGTAAACAGCCCCGGTCTGCACAGAGAATCTTTCTGTTTTCACTCCATACAAACAGCAAGCATTAGATCCTCAAAACCACCTTCACATGCAACCAGAAACTCACATTGAGATTTTTTTTTTTTTTTAGGCACATGACCTCCATGTGGTTAAAGACCTAATGAGGTTCAGGGATTTTTCAACACTCCACACAAAACATGTAACACATCCACGTTAAACAGTTTATCAGCAGCTCCAGTGGTTTTACTCTACATAGCTACCTCATTTGAGTCCCACAGTGATGAAGAAAATGATAGATCCCCAGAGAGGGAGCAGGCGGCACCAGCAGTTTACAAAGCAACTACACAACTCTTATTACATCTGAGCCTTTTATGAGAGAAATGAAAGCTGTGTATGCCCTGAAAACCCCCCAGACAACAGGAGATAAAAAAAGAAAAAACACTGTAGAGGTTGACTGACTTTGTGTCATGTGGACAGACTATGTGTCTGGCTGTGTTTTTGAGCATCTTCATGCAGCACATAATGAACCCACTAAGTTACAGAAGTGAAACCTGAACAGAAAGAGCTTAATCCTCCACTTACTCTCCTTCTTCTTCTTCTTTGAAATCTAATATGCAGTGTTTGTCTTAGCCAAGACAGCATTAGACCAACTTAGCTAGTCACTTTAGGCAGCAACTATTAAAAATGATAAACCACTTTGACCCAGTTAAAAAAAAAAACATAACAAGACTAAATACGTTATATGTATGATATGTATTTTTTAATCGCAATCATCTCATAATATTTTCTTGAGAAGTTAAGTGACACATTTTAATGAGATTAACCCATAAAGACCCAGTGCTACTTTTGTGTCACTTCCCAAATGATTTTTTTTCTCTAGGTTTAACCTCTTAAGCAATTTATCACCATTTAATATAATATTATCCTACGTATTTTGCCTTTTTCAGTAAAAATTACGCATTTTCCTGTATTTAATTCACTGATCATATAGATGTTCATAAAAGCTCAGATTAAAGTTGAGGGTTATTATATCAGAAACAGAAAAAAACTGAAGAAAAAGTGACTTTTTTTTATTTTTTTATTAGTAAACTCTATCATTAACTGAATGCAAACCCAGTGTGTCCAATCACTGTCATTGATCCAACTCCAGGGGTTTTACTGGTGAATCAATGTTGTAGAAGATGACAGTGTTTCCATGTTCAGTATGGAGCCTCTAAACATCCAAATGGGTCATATCTGATGGAATTTTACACCAATTATTTACATGTACTGATAGAATTAGTGGATCAGCAGGTATTAAACTGTTTACATCTGCAGATGGTTTTGGTTGCCAGTTGCTCTTTGGGTCTTTATGGGTTAATATGATACATTGCAGCTTGGTATTTATGCAAATCACAGAACAACGGAAGTTTTCATGGTTATTAACAGAACAAAAGGGCTTTTCTGTATGTTCTATCTTTTGTTTACCAGCAGTAAATCACAGTAAATAAGATCTATTCTATATCAGATCTCATCTGGAACATTATAGGCCCATGTGACCTGCAGATAAATCTTAAACAAAGCCTTTGAGGAAATGTTTACATGCTTGTTGACAACATCCTGGGCTATGATATATCTATGGAATGAACTGCTTTGGAAATATGGCAGGGCACATTGTGTAAAGTGAGGGCAGATACTTGATGGAAATCTTGTTGGCAGGCTGTAAATACACTGACATGAGGGAACAGCAGAACGCAGAAGTGTCAACAATGCGCGAATGGCTGAAAATAGTGACTGGAACATATGATATGGAGCAACTAACTCATAGAATAAGAGCTGCAGTGGAAAAATGAGGAGAGAAATTGATGATGTTTACATGTCAGCAACAGGATGAAGCAATGACCTGAAGAAAATGCAATAAAAATAAGCAGGAATCTGTTTGTGTGACTGTTTTGTATTGAAAAATAAAAGAAAGTGAAAGAAATTGGACAGTTCTCTGCAAAAGTCCAAGGTCAACATTAGGTTTGTTGATTTCCTAAAGTTCTAATGACCACACATGAGTCAGTCTCTGTATTAAGATCTAAACTGGATGTATGTGAAGTATGTACAGCAGGGAAAACAAATGTATAAGGGGAAAAAAAAAACAAAATGCTTATTTAATGTGACCTCCTTTTGCACTTGAGATGTATTGCATTAATTTTCTGATGTTTTACACCAGGTTTCATTCACACACGTCAGATATTTCTAATTGCTTGTGCTGCTTCTTGTCATGGGGTCAGTTTTCACAATAAATAATGACTTCAACCTTTCGAACCCAATTAATTTAGCTTTTTGTGCATCTGTTAAGGCTGTCCACATATTTCCTGTATTTCATTGCATCTAAAAAAAAAAAGTCAAATACACATGTATGCTCATTACAATCCTGCAAAACAAACGAAAGTAGAGGTGGACTTTTGCAGAGTATTATATATTTATCTGGCAACCCAAATAAAATCTGCTGTGACCCAGACTTGAGAATGGATACAGTAAGAGATTGTCATCAACAGGGAGACAATGATACTGAAACTGTAAAGTGAACTATAAAACTGCAACCTATGGGTAAAGTAAAACCACAAACAGACACAAGTAGGTAAGTAGATACAGAGCATCAGAGCTCGAGGATGAATGACATGCTACATAATACTGCATGACAATAATAAGAGGTAAATAACCGAATTAGGCATAAAAAAAAGGTGAAACATGACTGAAGTGACAGCAACGTCTTCAAGATACTTACAATAATGGGAGCAGTAATAGATAAGTGTGAAAACTACTGGAGCAACAGAGTGTAACATGTGTGTGATGGAAACTGTCTGCTCACCATCTGTCAGCAGTTAGATTCAGTTACTCTTCATGAGCTCTAATGAAGTATTCTCGAGTAGCTCAGGAGGCAAAACCTGCAGATTCTCATCTTCATGCTCTGTTATGTACGTGAATCAAACAGCGTATTTCTACAGGAGCTGCTCTCAGGGGATGGGAGTTGTTTTCCACAAGGGCCAGGGGTTGGTCTATGATTCTTTTCTCTCCCACTTCCTTTGATGGACCCAAACAGCTCCATCTGATAAACTTTAGTGGCTCTTTATTCGCCCTTAACTCTGTTCATAGACTCTAAATTAAACAGGGAATTGTGTTTCAGTGTCAGTTACAATAGTTTTCAGACAATTCCGGTGTTATTCTCATAATTCATATCCTAGCTTTCCATACTTTAAACCATGTGCTGTAGTAGTCTAACCTATTTTAACATGTATCTTACTTTTATCTTGCTATTACATTTATCATAAACATGCAAAAATAATAGTAATTAATAATTTAAATTCCTTTTTGTGTTTATTTGATGCCTCTAATATAGTATGCACCCAACAGCAGTTTATCTGTACACACTCATACACCCGATGAAGAAGGAATGCAATTCACTAGCACTGAACTGTGAAATACAGACCCTTTTTTCTTCAATTTCTTGTTCATTTTAATGCCTGGTACAACTAAAGGTACATTTGTTTGGACAAATATAATGATAACA
>JAPSES010000030.1:16111176-16129993 GCA_029822895.1 Maxillicosta whitleyi | reverse complement strand
AAAACAGTTACAAGTGATTGAGGTCGCCTCTAGTGTTCTCAGTCTAGATTTAAAAGTGCTCAATGAGATTAGTTCACCAAGTTTAAGGTCTTTTTTGCAACATATTCCATGTAAAAGGAGCAGAATACACAAAAGCCATTTTCCCCAGTTCAGTTCGGGCAAATGGAACAGAGAGCAACAAATCATCATTTGAATGCAAACTGTAAGAATCAACACTTCTCTGTGTGATTAAGTTACAGATGTACTTACATGTCGCCACTTTCTGATGTTTTTGGTGTTAATTTTTCCTCGTCATTGGAGACGCATATGTCACATAACTCCTGTGGCCTTTCAGTGTAAACATATTCAGCTCATATCTCTACAACCCAATACACGGGTATCTTTGTCATAACTTCATATCTATTCATTCTATGCTCTCTAAAAATAAGCCACAGTAGAAAATACTTCATGTAGCCCCTAAGATTAGTGCAAATTAGACAGTTGCCCCCCCCAGAAATAATACTTGTAGCCTGAGATGATCAATCCTAGTCAAAGATAATATAATTAAAAGGATATGATTCCAAACTGTGGCTGTAAATTCAGTAAATTGATACTAGAGGATGTTCTGTTTTAATGAATCTAACAGGAAAGGTGGTTCAGTTCTGTATTTCATGAAAAAAAATGAATAAAATACCAGATATACAAAAATCAGACAACCTCTGTGATGATCTTTAACATGTCATCCAGCAAACACAGAGGTGTAGTACTGCCCAAATGAAACTTATTAAAAAAAAAAAAAAAAAAAAAGCATGAATATGGGCTGAATGGTAAGAGACATATCACTTATTGATTCTGTGTGAATAGTGCTGTTAAAGACACATGATGTTTAGACAATTTTTCAAATCAAGATATAGATATAAAAAATGTCCTTCTAGTTTTGCATGAAACGGTTCAGTGGACCATCTCTTTTATCTCATCCAACAGACTTTTTCAAGTTTGGAATGTGCAGTCTGATGCTTAAAAACATCTTACAACAAACTGTAACGTACTTTATCTTTCTTCCTTTGTGGAAAATTATCTTCGAAATACACAGCTGACATGTAAACGATAATTTAAGCAGGATTAAAGAATTATTTGTCTCTCATGATTGAATCTAATATGTTTTTTTTTTTTATCTGAAGTAATGTCCCGTGAGCCATCTGATAACATCTAAAACTAAATTATCTTTTTTCCCCCCCAAGAAAACATGGATAATTTTTCTAAAGACTGTCAAGCAGCTGAACACACATGTACTGTAATCCCTCTTTTTCCTATAAATCTCCAAAACCAGACTAAAGAAATATCAAAACTTAGAAAGCACATCCGGTTTCTCTAAACATTAAAAGAACAGATATCACGGTGACACATGTGATCAAAGTTTAACCCAGTGAGCTGCGGGTTGGAATTTTATGTTTATAGGTTATACAAGTTAGAAATCTTTCCATTTGCAGTTCAACTAAGCTGACAATACTGGAGAAAATGACAAATCAGCAATTGTGGTTTAATACGTTTGTGGAACAAGAAAAGAGAAGAGAGAATGTTTTCAAGACCATATTAACCTGTTGAAAATAGAAAGTCCTTCCACTATATTTTACTGTTTTTTTTTTGGTTTTTTTGCCTGGTAACATATCTTGTAAGTGTTAAAATTGTTCCTAAATGAACTTGTTTTATAGCTTGAAAAAAAAAAAAAAAAAAAAAAAGTCGTAATTTTCCCATAATCCAAAGCAGATCAGTCCTACTAAAGACTATGGCGGTTTGTTGAACTGATGCATGTAAGTATTTCTCTGAGATCTGATTAGATCTAAGCCTTAGTCATAGTTTATCTTTGTGAACCCTGCCCCTGGAGCATTCCGGCTGATGTAAAGGCTACCGCTGGGTTTTTCTTCAATATTTCATCCATCTGTATGAGCACGTTTCAACTCCTGTGCTGGACCACGTCTCAGCTTTCAGAGGATTTTAGTTATCAGACTGTTTCAGTGCATTTGCTGCATGTTGTAACACAGAAGTACGTTTACTCCTCACTACTGGCTTCCACTTCTTAGATAAGCCTCTTAAGGCACAAGGGGAACTTCTAACCTTATGATCTGATCAGAAGAGTTCCTGCTGAGCTGCAACTGATAATTACTGATCTGTGGAGTATTTTCTCTATTAACTGATTTGTTGTTATTCCTATAAAATACTACAACCCAAAAATACTCAGATCACTGTCATAAATGAGGAAACAAGCAAGAAAGTATTCACATTTAACAGGCTGAAATAACACTGAATCGAATCATTAAATTAATACTTACTGCAGCTCTGTATCTAATTTATATTATGACAATTATTATGGTTATTTGTGTTTTTTTCTGGTCGCATTGCCAGCTAAAACACAACTAAATATTTCAGTGTGTATTATGTTGGTTGATTTTACCCATGCATACTTAATCTTTTCAGTGAACGTGTACATTTCAGAATTTTTTCAGGTATTTATCATGTTTTGTCTGTAAAGTTTCAAAACCTAATCACCTCTGACTTTTGTTCAGAACCAAAAATCAGGTTTTACATTGAAATAAATCAAATTTGGGCATGCACTGTGATAATTACAGATATTGACTGATGTGAAAATGTTCATGATAATATTTTTGGCCCAATCTTTATCCTGAATGGATCACTACAGTTGTTTTTCCTTACAGTGATATATTGTAGAACCAGGCCTGTACAGTGTTAATGCATGTGGATGAGCCTGTCTGTGTTTAATCTGCTGTTTAATGTTTCGCCACAGACACATTCTTCAGGTATTTGGACACATATTATGATGCAGATCAGACTGAGGATGAGGCTGGATGTTTACTGCCAGCTGTCAGTCTGATGTGAGCCCACGGACACCACGTTATTACCGAATCAAACGCATATCACAGCACACTGCCGTTCATTTAAAGCACAGAATCAGTGATATTACCTGGAAGTAGAATGACTTTTTCACCCAGGCCCGTGGAAACAGACCCTTCGCCATCACAGAAATAGATCATCTCAATACGTGGACCTGGCTGTGGGAGATCATCCAAAATACACGAGAGAAATCCTCCGTGGGAAGCGCCTCGTTCATGAAACACGCGCAGAAAGCCGCATATTGTCCGATTTCAGTGACACTTCGATCCACGGCCCGTGACTGTCAGCTTGTCGTGTAGATCGCTCTCGGAGTCCACTTTGCGTCTCCGCTCTTTGCAGCAGCTGCTCGTTTTCAAGCAGAGCAACATACCTCAAGCAGAAAAAAGGTCCAGTGCGCAGGCGCAATTTGTCCCGCTAACATTTACTGATTTGAAGTTGGCATTCAGTCATATAATTGTTATTCAGTATTTACTGACGTGTCTTCACATCAACGCACCGGTTTGACAGGGTCTTGTTTTTATGTAATACTAAAATAAAACATGTGAGGTGTTACGTCTAACTCTACAGACTGTCGAGAACTGCTTAGACGCGTGAACGCGCACAGTTTATGACAGAAACACACATGACAACACGGCCTATGAAAACCAGACTCCACCTGGACTTAACTAAACAAATAGTTAAGATCCTTCCGTCGGGTAATTACAGCAGTGATTATTGTGTTTTAGCTGCAACAAACTGATGCAGTGAATAGTGTTTCATTTCTTAAACAATCTGCTAGAGATAATACAAATTGGACTTTGTTTCAATGGAAAACGGTCATCTGATCTAAGGAGTCCAGAGCAGATTGACCCTGTTTTTTGCTTAATGTATGCATCAGGGTGAGAAGAAGAAAGGCAGATGAAGTTATTACCCCTCATGCCTAGTGCCTACAGTACAAGACTGTGAGTACAGTCTGGTTGATTCATTTATGAAGTCTAAGTTCAAAACATTATATGTCCAAAATATTTTGTTTTAGGTCTATGTCTGGAAGTAACTCTATAGTTCACCAGTGAAAACTACCAACAGATATGCAGATAAGCCCAAAAGATGCATAATGAGATTGATGTTATTATTTAATTATTGGGAAATTTAGCAGTAAAACATCTAGGAACTTATCTTGCATATTTTACAAAATGTAGCAACATGTATAACATAAGGCTGGTAACTCCTGTTCTTAATAGGAACCAGCATTTTATTCTGACATTTATTCTCCCAAAGACTACAGTAAATATCAATTTGCTCTGACACTCTGATGTATGGGACTTCTCTGATTTCAGCAGAAAAGCCTTGTTGATTTTATAGTCATTTGGCGTGCTGTCTCATTAAATCCAAATAGAATTAGCATAATTTGAATTTCTATTAAACTGCAATATTTTCTTTGTATCCTCAGGAGCAGAAAATATCAATAGTGTGAATTAGATCTGAGGAACCACCATCATAATTTATTAACGTTGATAAATACAGCTTGCAGCAGTTTTGCTCTAGAAATTGTGATGTCCTGTGGTTTCCGCTTTAGCCGTGCGCGCTCCCGCGGCGCGCATGCAGTTGTAGATTGGCATAAAGAATTAAGTGCAACACCTGGACAAGCAGCAGTCGTGTCTTAAGTAAACTTCCGCTCAGGATTTCATAATAAGCACCCTTTTGACTTTTTCTTAAAATCTATTTGCATTCATTGGTCGTGTCTTATTACTACAGACTACAAATGTGAAAAGAACGTGTTATTACCCCTAGGACCAGGACTAGATGAACAGTAACCAGGCTTCATGGTGGGCAAATTTCTATCAGTTTTCATTCACTTGGCGGAAGGGTAAGTGATTTATCAGAAAGTTAAACCCTGGCATTTTTGATCATATCCATAAAAGCATCTTAGACACGAGTTAAAGTTAACCTGTGGCTAATTAGCATGATCTCTGAATCTTTAGTCCCATAACGTGACTCTTCACTACAGATAGCCTTGTGATCCAGCGGAGTGAATTTCTTTTTTCTGGTAGGAAAGATTTGTGGTATTTTAGATTAGTTTGGTTAATTTTACCTTTTATTTTGACGATATAAAGAAGAAAAGAGATTTGTTTAAAAATGTCTCATGGCATCGCATACTACAGTCTTGCCGTAAATTGACCTCGATTGTCGGATCGCACCATCTCAAAACGCTAGTGTTATCACAAAAGAATAATTTTGATAACCTTAGATCTAATCAGGTAATGTTGTAATGAATTGGTCTGTGGATTATGGATCTATCGATATTATGGATCATTTTTGAACCTCGTCTGATTGGGGTCAACAGTTAAAAAAAAAAAAAATAAATCTCTTAAGCCCAAAATGTGTTTAGCAAAACCATATTCTTGAGTCTGTAGTCACAAAAGCACTGGTACCAGTATATTACTATAACAACAACAACAACAATAATAACTAACTACTGGTGCGATAAATGTTGTTACCATGGTAACAGTGAGTGGCCCGAAAAACGTGGGCCAGGAAGTGTTTATTTATGGATTTATCTTTTTTTTTTACTTACAGGAAATATAGCCTATTGTCTGTGGCAGACGTTTGCGTAGTCTCTGTGCACATTTCTACTCAATATATAAAAATAACTTTCTTGCTGGGCCACACTTCCGGTCATAACGCACATGATGAAAATAACCCGTGAACCATCACCATTTAATTTTGTAACTTACACTGTACACGTTGTCATAAACTATTTTAATTATTTATTTGTTCACACTTGAGTTGTGTGAGAATTTCGAATGGACAAACTCAAATTCGCTTAGTGCCTACTCTAATAATTTCCATATATATAATCGGTTTGTATTTTTCATCAACAGTAACATACGATGATCCTTTGTAAAGTTGCTCCGTTTGACTAAAATAAAACATCTAAAGGTTCTTTAAGGGGCGGATGTGTTTTGCTTTGTAATGCCCTGCCTACAATTTCAAATGTTTGAAAAAAATGTGAACGTAGTCACAACTAGCAGCAGGCGTTTAAGCGCTTCCCATAATGCACTCCCCGACCATCAGCGGGAAACCAAAATGGCGAATGTACTAGGGGAAAATGAACCGTTTGTTATTTTCTGAGGAAGGCATGAGCCCCGCACGTTTTCACGACATACTTTCAAGATAACTCAGACCGTAAAAGCGGCGGGACGACAGCGGTTACTCCTATCAGTTATTTTGTCTTACGAGTCATTTGTAGAAGCGGAGGTGACCGAATGAGGTATTGTTGTCATGTTCCGTCTATTGGGGGGGTGTGGGTCCGACGGTCAGCGACCTGGCCGGGGTTACAGCTTTGCATGTGGATTATTCTTGCTAACACTTGGGCCTGTATGCTAGCTAATTGATAACGTTAGACAATGAGTGGCTTCACGTGCAGCGTCGTTTTTAAGTGACCCTTTATCCCCATTTTACGGCTGATAGTGACGACTTAACTAGTCCCCGAACAAAGGAAATCTCCATGAATAACCTCAGGAAAGCTGAAAAATAAAAACTAGTCGCAAACCTACCTGAGACAAAAGCTCAAATAGATGTATAATACTAGTTACTAATATTTGCATTACTAAAACTGCCAGTTGCATTTAGGTGAAATTTCTGTGTTTTAAGTTATCTGCCCTGGTTACTCTTTGATATAGGGGATGTATATTACAGAAATAGCTTTGCATTGGAAAAATGTGGCTTGGTGAATAGTGGATTCATTTGTTTAAAAAGTATTATCAGTTCTGCATTCAGAACCTCAAAATTATTTTGATGGTAAGTAAAAAATATAGTGGTTGTCTGTTTTTTCATTCATTCTACTGTTGCATTAAAGTGAGTGTTGCATTTTAACATAGATGTTTAATGTGGAGCCCATTTGAGCTACTTCACACTCTATTCTGTAGTTTAAGCTACAGCAGTGCATAATTTCTTAAATAATCGTGTTTGTAGTAGCTCTAAACAATTCATCTGTAATAAAATGGGTCTTGTTGAATTCAGTGAAATGGCTATTTCTTTTCCTCTTTGAAACCATGCATTTCCCAGTGACTTTAAGTGGGTTTCTAACTAATTTGAAGTTTTGGGAAATGGGTTTTCATATCAAAGGATGAACTTTTAATTCTTAAAAAAATCAACAAATTATATACACCAGAATTGAGGGTTGGACAAATGTAATGAATACATATCAAATTGTATTTCCTACATGAAGTTATTTATATAGGTAACAACAAATTTTGAGTAAGAGTATGTATTTACATTCCATCACTACTCTTGAGCATATTACAAGCTTTAAGGCTGCAATAATGACTATAATCACTTGTGTGTATCCACTGAAGGGGAAATGACGTGTGTTTGGTGTGTCAGCTCTAGGATTACAGCATGTAATTGCATTGTCTATCTTAATTAGATGTGACAGAGTCACACAGTATTTTAGGAAAGATTGAGACATAGTGGCATTTGGTGTTTATTTGTTTGTCATTGAATTAAAGAGATTATTAAGTGTTGTGTAACTGAACTGTATTAATTTCTGATGAAGGTGACTATAAAGGTTTTAAAATGGGGAAAAAATGCTTGGCCCTGTGTGGATAGTGGACAGTCTAGTGTATAAGACAGATATGCCAAAACAATTACTTTAAACCAGTATGATTGGTAAAGATGCACATATTATTGTTCTTGTACATGCACTTACTGGATTTCAAACAAGTCACTAACAGTAATATCTTATGATATCAGTGTAATTTCCTGTTGTGAGTGCATGTTTCTCTCTTCTTTCTTTTAGAGACTCAGGGGTTGTGGATCACCTGTCTATCCATCAGAGAGCCCTTCCCCAGCGGCAGCACCGGGCTGTCACCCTGTCCCCCACCAGCCTTTCTGCTCGGGGAGAGTATGGAGAAGACAGCATGTCTGACAGGTTCTCAGAGGGACAGGATGTCCTGGCCAGGTGGTCAGATGGCTTGTTCTACTTGGGGACAATCACAAAGGTTAGTGGAAGAGGAGAATACTTGTTGTAGAACACCAAAGTGTTTATTATTTTAGAGGCATTTATCTTCTAGACAGACACCTAAAACTGTTTCTTTTTTTCACCCTCAGATAGACCATGACAAGCAGCGATGCTTTGTGGTATTTGAAGATCGCTCAAAGTCTTGGGTTCTCTGGAAGGACATTCAGACAGGTGAGTTCAGACAATTGGAACTAAATATTAAAAGGCTTGAATCCCATTGAAAACCTTAACAATGTGATAACAGGAACACTGTTTGTTACAAGCTAAAAACCACAGTAAAGTTGGTAGAGGTTTTTCTGCAAAAGAAGACCGCCAAATGCAATTGTAAAGACTATTAGAGAGTATTATGACACACATGAAACTGACTGAATTATTCAACCAAATATTGTTTGCTTAGTACTTATGTTAAATAGGACTATCTTGGCCCAGTCTCAATTTCCCCATTAGCCCTACCCTTAACTCCTTGGCCTTTGCCCTTGGCACTACCCCTTGAAACAGAGCAACAAGAGATAGGGTTTGAAACATTCTCCAATGAAATGAAACAACACTTCATGCCCTGTTAACACCACCAGTGGTCATCGACACTGCCATAAACAGATGTTAAAAACTTTGTTTCTGTAAACATTCACCATACCATCAGCAGCTGTAACAGTCTGTTTTATGGGCTTTGTTCATCTTTTTATGGCTATCAACTATAAATCAAAGAAATGTGATCTATAACACATTGAAACTGCATTAAACAGTTGATCAAATGATTAAGTTGTTTACGAGGAAAGTACTCACATTGGTGTGTTTCGTTCATCACTACTGCACATTTTGGCTGTGTTTATTTCCGTCTTGCCAATGATCTAAACAGAATCATGTGAAACTCCTCCTACCCCTACATTCGTAGTGTGGTCCTGGAAAATGTCAGTTTCGAGAGCCAAACAGCCCTTCGCCTTAGCCCTTTCCTTCCAACTAATTGAGACTCAGGACAATGCTACACCTTCATGTGAACACGCAAAACGTAGGGGTAAGGGGTAGGGCCAAGGGGTGAATTGAGTTTCAGCCATTCTCTAGACATCTATATCTCTGTGTGCTCTTAGTAAACATTCAGTAAGATAATTTACTACTAAGGTGCTCATTTTTGGGCACTTTTATTCCATAGAGTTTATTAGTTTGCTTTACTTGTCTTATTTTGTCCCCACCCTTCTCTTCTCCCTTATGCCAGTCTTATCTCCATGCTCTTGTTACTGACCGTTAACTGTCCAGAGTGTCCTCATTGCTCTAACCACATGAAATGGGGAAGGTCTACATGCACATTAGACTGTTAAAATGGAAGACTGCCTATTGTTTCCTTTTTTACATATTAAGAAAATAAGCTTAGTTGATTCATGACACATTAATTAATCAAGTGCGTGACGTATTAATTCGCCATTAATTAGAATATTTTAATCTCAACCGATTTCTTATGTGCCCACTTTATATGTCACTAAACCTTTCTGCTGACCTCCAGTGGTTCAAGTTTATACTTGGCTGCAGTGACATAGGAGCGTATGTGCAGTGTGTTTATTCCCCTCTGATATTGTGTTTCTCTGTAATTAAAATGGCATCAAAAACTGTTGTGTTAGTTAACTTTGAACAGTCACATTAACTTTCAGAAGTTTTTTTTGTTATAGTATCCATCCATACAAAAGGGTTTCCTCTGGGTTCTCTGATTAAATTAAAAAAAATAAAAATAAATATATATATATATATATATATGTGTGTGTGTGTGTGTGTGTGTGTGTGTGTAAATATCCAGTTTGCTAATGCCAGGTACTGGCTAAATTGCAGGGACTAAATTCAAAATTTCCCTAATGGGGTAATAAAGCAAAGTAACATTTTAACTCTGTTTTGCATAACAAAATTACAAAAATAGGAAAAAACAAAACACATTGGTTGTTAGAGATTCTTTGTTCTTACTTTTGCAATCCATTTCAGGAGATGAAGATGAGGACGATGATGACGATGATGACATTGTTTGCTCCATATGTCAGGATGAAACTTCAGAGGAACCCAATGAGATTGTCATTTGTGACAAATGTGGACAAGGTGAAGTTGTTTCATTAATTTAATCCAAGGTTCATACCTTTTTGTCTTGCTCTAGGTAAAGTGTTTCCTTTCTGTCTCTATTGTTAATTAACTTTGTTGTGCTTTAATCTTGGACAGTTAGCAGAATTTCTAAAGATGTATCTGTATGTTTGTTCTTGTCTTTCAGGCTACCATCAGCTGTGCCACACCCCCATTATCGATGCTACTGTCATTGACTCAGATGACAAGTGGCTCTGCTCTGAGTGTGAACTTACATCTATACCCAAGGTACAACTCTTCACTGTGTGTGTGTGTGTGTGTGTGTGTGAGTGATCACATTTCAAATGTATTTGTTCCATTGTTCTACTTTAACTGTAGAGAAAAGTGTAGATAAAACATTGTAAAGGTTTTGTTAACTGCAATCTAACAAGTAAATACCACATCTGTGGACACTGTTTTATGCTGAGGTAATTTTGTGTTGCTTATTGTTATGTGGCTTTATAGAGGGGGAGTGCACATAGAAGGGGAATGAATAGTAAAAGCTATCAGGAACCACAGGATCAGCAGCGCGCAGAGCTGCACCTGTCCTTCCCATACACTCTGAATGAACTGGTGTGGGACCAAGGCCATAAGACGAACATGCAGCAGTGTTACTGCTACTGTGGAGGGCCGGGAGAGTAAGTACCACTTCAACTACCAGATTTGAAACATTTGCATGTTTTTAAAATATGACATAAACTTACACTCTAACACATTTATCTTCATTTTTTTTTTTATTGTAGCTGGTATCTGAAAATGATGCAGTGTAACAGGTGTGAGCAGTGGTTTCATGAGGCGTGTCTCCATTGTTTACAGATGCCCATGCTCTATGGAGATAGGTGAATATTTTTTTATCTTTTTTCATACTGCATGAAAACTATGCGTTTAATTGCATCCACTTGAGTGCAATGGCCGCTTGTAACACTTTATGTAGGAGGTTTTTAGACCAGTGTACGGTGTGTCTTTCTTTCATTTTTTTAAGTCACTATTTAAAAACTGTGTTGTGCTATTTATGAAAACATGTTGACTTCCAAATCTGCCCAGAAAACAGTGTCTTTTCTTTTTTTTTTAAAATGAACATTCATCTTTGCGGCAGCCATAAAAATCAATTAAAATTACTAAACATACATTTGTTGATCAAGTGGTCAGAACAAGTACTGTTCTAATTTTAGATGTGCAAAGTAGAGTACATTAAACTGCAGCCAACTTTTACAGCTAAACTTCTTCAATGTACAGTAAAAATCACCTTTATTGTATCTAGACCATACTGTGGGATAATCCAGTCCTGAGTTCTTAAAAAAGTAGACTCATTGGAAGAAATGGATGCACACACAGGGTTTTGTTTCCCCTCCAGTAACAGATATTTTTCATTTATTTCTTACTGTATTATTGTAATGTTTTGTTTTGTTTTTTAGGTTTTATTTGTTTGTATGTTCTGTTTGCAATGGTGGACCGGAATACCTCAACCGGCTACCCCTCAGATGGTAAGAAAGACTTGAGATACAGATACACAAATAGTCCTCATTTGTGCACAGATTCAGTTTTCCTCTAAATAATATATATTTGATAAACTACACAAGCATGGCATTTCACTTTTTTCAAAGACAGTAACTCCTCTTCGATTGTGTATATAGAGACCTACAAAAACTACACACTTTACAAAGTCTGATGTTTTTCTTTGTTTTATAAATATACATGATTGATTGTGGTTCATCATTTGATACCAGACTAAATATACAAAATGCATGCTGTGTTGCAGGGAGGATGTTGTACATCTCAGCCTGTACAACTTGAGTGTGATCCACAAGAAGAAGTATTTTGACTCTGAGATGGACCTGATGACTTATATCAATGACAACTGGGAGCTGCTGCAGTTAGGGGAGGTAACCACTTCACATTTGGTCACACACAGTGCGTTTGTGGGTATACATGTAATGATGGTCTGCTGAAAATCTGCTCAGTCTGCAATTTTAGCCTTTAGTCATCTCTTACATATTCTTGTTGACTGTCTTGCTGGTAGAGAATTGCAGATGGGTCACACATTAGCTGTCTAAAGAAAGGAGTAGCTGAATGTCCATGTAAAGATGAACCTTGAAAATCATTTGCAACCTGTCTCTTGTGTCGTTCTTTTGTAGCTTGCTAACACTCCAAGATCTGAGCGATATGAAAATGTTCTGGAGGCACTAAATAACAACAACAGCATGTAAGTTATTGATTCATTAGCCAATTCTTTGTTATGTATTCCTAACACTCATCTTTTCAACTTGTTTTCTTACAGCGTTGGTAATACAGTGTTGCTTTATTCATTTTATCAGGTTCATGTCAGGAAAAGAGGTAAAGAAAAAGAAACACTTGTTTGGGCTGAGGATCCGTTTCCCCCCAGCACCCCCTAATTCTGAGGAACCAACAAGCAGAATGATGGAGAGGGCTTCACATGAGATCACCATCAAGGGATGCAAGTCTGCTAAAGCCCGGTCTGGAATGAGGTCAGACATGATACTTGGAAAAACATTTTATCAGCACACAATGTTACTGACATTTGCGATTCCAGTGTTATTTTAACACAAAACCCTTCTAAAATTCATATGGGTCTTGTAAATTTCATGTTCCTTGTGGAAATTATGAATTGGGCCTAGTTCCAAATCCAACATTTTCCATCCATTTACTTATGGTCATCCCTGTGTCTTATACACAATTCAGCTAGTCGACAGTTTTTCAAGCTAATGAAGGCATGCAAGCCCACAGGAAAAGCCAGCATTTCTAGTTGGAAGGAGAGAATGCGTATTTGAAAGAGTTGAGGGAAAAAAACCTGTGTTAGTGGGATATTCAATTTTAGTGGCTTAGTAATACTTTACTAAGACTGCAGGGGGGCCTGTACACATGGTTATTGAGAGAGGAGAAAAAGAAGGTATTTGACTTGATGAACAAAATGAGTACAGAATATAGTATTTTTTTTCCATTGTTATTGGCCCTACTCTGTTTCCTAAAATGGAAAGCTCTTTGTATTTAGATGTTAAAAATTGAAAAATCTACAAAATGTTTCAAAGTGTGGAATTTTGAAAATGGAAATTGGGTAGCAGTCGAGTGACACTCGCCACTGTGAGAACTTGGGTTTGCAAACTTCTGTGGTTGAATGTTGTCATAATAAATAGAAGACAAGTGATAATAATAATATGGTGCAACTTGTAGTGTTGAATTTTGTCCTGCACTGTGTAATGTGTCTCATCATGTGTGACTGTTATTATCATGCAACTGTCATTACTTGTGAAACTGTTTTGAATTGCTGTTGCTTCAGAAATTGCAGTACTCTAACCAATGGCACTGAGAAGAAGAAGAAGAAAAAGAAGAAGAAAAAGAGGAAACAAGCACACTCTCCAGAGACTCTAGCTAGACCTCAACGCTCTAGTGAACTGTTGTCCCAGGTGTGTTTTTAATGGGTGGGACTTGGGTGTGTGCATAGTTTCTGGGACTACAAAGGTGTTTTTGCATCATACTCTTAACTGTGGCTGGACGTGGTTCTATTAAATTATATTGAAACTCTTTGGGAAATGCCAACATTTGCCAACGTTTTTAATTTTTCTTTGACAGGAAATGAGAAAGCCACTAGAGCCCCACTCATTGGATCACTTAACTTCTATCAAGTAAGTCAGCAACTGTATAAAGTTTCTCATGTCTCATTGTGTTCTTCACAGCTGAATCTTAAAAGAACAATTAAGGAACAATTATATCATTGTGACAGTTTCCTCATGGTCAAGACTTTTCAGACTGTTTACTCTGAAAAAGTGGGAAATGTTTAAAATCAAATGCATGTAAATGTCAGAGAACAGCAGGAAATCTTTAGACTGAACAAGAACATGTTTACATTTTGGCTTAATTTTCACTAACTGCTGTGATTTCATAGTAATGAGAACATTGGTTTAAATGTATGCTTAATTTGTTTAGGATAGTATTGCTTTCATTGTGTGCAATGCTGTTGTTTTGTCCCCCCTTTTTATTTTCCTCTTTAAATTAAAAAAAAAAAATTATAAAAAATTTCTTTTTATCCACAACACCAGAAGTGAAAGATCCCTGCTGTCTTGTCGGACCTCAGATGTGGAATCCATAGGAGCCCTGAGTACCACAGAAACTACCTCAACTAGTATTTCGAGACAGTCCAGGTCTGTGTGATATGCATACTGAGTTTATTCCTTTATCCCATTGACATTTATTCTGAAATATGTTAATTAGGGTTACCACATCTCAATAAAACATTTTCTATTCCAAAAATATTGAATTTTAGGTCTTGGATAAGTGTTGTTTTGCCCTATATCACAGAAAAACAAATGAGTAATAAGGGGTTAGAATCTATAATACACCCTGTCTCCCTGTCCTTTCGACTGATTTTGAATGAAGAAAGACACCCCTAAAATATGTAGGAAGAAATCATAAAAAAAAAAACATTTGAATCCTCAATAAGACCCAGGGTATTAAACAGTTTGGGAAATTAATGAACATGTTTATAGGCTTGAATCTGATATTAACGATTCTCAGAAATTGATCAGATTATGATAAATTTTAATTCACTTTCCTCTGGCAAAATGATCACACTGTAATACACCCACTACATTTATCAGACTGTACATGTTATTGCACTAGTATGCTGTAATGTGGCCTTCACTTGCATTAAAAAAAACAGCAGATTAAAAAGTGATTCAGTTAATGTTACTTTTAACAAAGTGTGTCAGGAACTGTGTTACCAATTAATGCTTCTCATAGTTTTCACATTGGGAACATCACAAAAGTAATTGATTTTACTTCATAACCTTTTTACTTTTTTGACCGTATGGATGTGAGGTACATCTTGTGTATATAACATCCTTGAAGTCTTAAATTTAAATGGTTGAAACCGGCACAAACACTCCATACAATGCTTTGGTATTTGCCTCCTGAATAATTTTTTTTCCTTCCTGTTTTCCTCCTCTTCCTTCCAGCCTTTGTAGCTCCAGTAAGACCCGCACCACAGCCTGCATCATGCCTGTTTCTCCTCCACCATTAAAAAGAAAACGCGGGCGGCCACGACGAGCCCTACAGCCCCAAAACGCCGAGATCCCACCTCCTAGCAATGTAGAGCCAAATCCTTCAGCCACAGAGATGCTTAGTCCCCTCCAAGCGCTCCCCTCCACAGACATAGTTCATGGTATGGACCCCAACAGCCAGCTGTCCCACCTCAGAAGCTCTATCAGCAGCTATTTTGGAGCTGCAGGACGGTTGGCATGTGGGGAAAAGTATAAAGTCCTGGCCCGACGAGTCACCCTCGATGGGAAAGTCCAGTACCTGGTGGAGTGGGAAGGAGTCACTGCCTCTTAAGACTTTTAGTAGCATGTACAAATGCCAATGGCTGCACTACGGACATATGCAGGCAGCCTGCATTCAGAGCATTAATTGATATATGCTTTTGCTTTTTTAAAATTTTTTTTAGTTTAGACCAAACCAAGGTTTCTGTGAGTTTATCACAAAGCATACTGTTTGACTGCATTCTGGTCTAATTGTCATACATTGACGCATCGTTTCTCAACACTTGTTTAAAGATGACATTTAAGTTATCATTGGTATTATTGGTGTTGTACCAATTCAACATCTGTTTTAAGTGTTTTACAGAAAACCCTCCCATTTATTTGGGGTAAAATAGCCGGTCACTGCACTGCACTTGTAGGCTTTCAGTGAACCGTTAAATGTGCTTCTTTAAATCCAGTGATATGCTTTTGTTTTCAGACTACTTTAAGTTTGAAGCTATCGAGTTTTCTAACCGAATGTAGGTATTGAATGATACATACTGGAGAGGAGGAAAGAGGAAGGTTTTGGTTGATTTTTCATTATTTTTATTACTGCATTGAAAAGTTGCATAACAAACATTTATCATCATTTATTTTCTTGCCAGATTTGGTAAATACAATGTGAACAGCAGTTTAAAACATTTACAGTAGTGTCCCCTCCTACTCCAGTGCCAACTGTGAGAACTTCATGTTGCCTTGGACAGACATACAGACAGATGACAAATTAAAGGAAAACCAACAAAACATCTTAGTGAGCTCCTGGGCAATTTTGTTCCACTTTAATCTGTCATTTGCCTGTATTCTGTATTTAGTTGTGCTCATTTGTGAACAGCCTGAGAAAAAAAACAAGATGAAAAAGATGTGCTGCTGCAAATGTTTATTTTATGTAGAATTATACAACATTTATTATTGCCTTTTCCCTCTGTTGTCAGCCATGGGATCACTTGCACTTCCAAATTTAGATTTGAGACTGAAAATTTGGGGAATTTGCTGATGATACAACGTAGCTATGCTCCTCTTAGTTAAACCTTAGCATCATGACATTTGAAATGTTAAGGTAAATGTTAGAATAACATTCCTAATTAAGTGTAATTTCAGTATATAAATATTCACAAGTGCAAATCCCAGAGGGAATTTAAGTTACCTTCATTGTCCAACATGCATATTTTAAAGATTGTTTCCCCTTTATTATCTTGACTGAACATCCCTTTACACATTTTGATTTTGACTTTACTAAAATTACTTACGGACCTACTTTTTTAAATATATATATATCTTGTAGTTATTTAAAACAAAGTGCTACATAAGAAAAAAGAGGTTTACCCAATGTGACTTCAGAATTCTTTTTTTCATGCTGCCTATGCAAGTTAAGGCCTGGAAATGAGTCGTTCATTTATTATTTGATGACAAGGATTCCTAGCTTGATTATTTTTAAGGTGCAACATATCTGATGTTATAAATAACTGTTTTACCCATGTAGTTGGCACACTCAGGATAGGCCCAAGTACTTCACTGAACTGCATAGGCAAGCAAGACAGGTGGTTTTGTCGTAAGTTATTTACATTGATGGTCAGTATTTTCATATCATGTTCTCTGTCGCATATATTAACTTTGTAAGTGGTTTTCTTTATAGAAAATTGTTAATTTCACTGCTTGTATCACTTGTTCATACTGAGATACAAAACAATCACTGGAAAGCTTATGTGCTGTATTTAGTTGCAAGTCATTCTGGCCATCACTCTTTGGAGATGTTTCTGTTATTGTGAGTCAGAGACAAACACACTTGTTAAAGGAGCAGACTTTTTTTTGACATTAATACCTCTTCATTTAAAGGATGTTGGCAGTTCCGTTTAAGCTTCTCTTCAGTCATGCTGTACCATTGGCTTCCAGCAGGCTTCAGCCAAAGATCATACGAGTAACGTCTGCTGTGTCTCTTGAGATTCATCGTATCACATTTTATACATCACTGTATAGGGTGACGTTTTATTTTTGAACCTTTTTTTTCTACAGAATAAATAAAAAGCTGATATTTTCAATTGTTGAACTGTGTTCGTTACAATTTGACAGGCGCCTATGTTCGCGGCCTGTGTAATCGACAAACTGTTGACCCAATCATTTTAGAGACCAAACTGCCTCATCCAATCATAAAAGTCGTTGTTGGAATGTGGGCGGAGACCAAAATTACAAACCGTTTGAGCTACCATGGGTTTAGATTGATGAGCAAGCTCTGTTGAGACTAGTATATCATTCATGTCTTGGCTCGATAAACAAGATGGTATTTATTCATAAAACATTTACGAGGCGTATTTGCTTGGCAATTCCGTTGGAAAATCAAATTTTCTTTGCCAGAATAATATCAACTCATTAGCCACCTGTTGAATCGGTGAGCATGTTTGTTTACATTGAGCGTAGCTATGCTAGCTAGTTTACAGTGCTATGGTTAGTGTCACTAAAGTTAAATTTCTCACTCCATATTACGGCTATAAATGAATTTTGTATCTTTACAGACTTTCTAACATGTTGGAAAGGACGGTTAAGTATCTTAACGTTTAACCCGACTTCGGGTTATTACAATGAGTTGGAGACATGAGCTATTTGATAATATTACAACAGATACACTGGTGTGATGTTTGAGGGCGAGAACACTTCAACTGAATAAGTGTTCAGTTTAAGAAATCTGCTTCGTTTGACGAACCCTGCGGTGTGTGGGCCAACAAAACAGGTGAGTTAACTACTGGTTGAACAATCTATAACCTTAAATTTGATATTAAGTAGATATTAAGTACACTTGCCAACATCTGCTGCGCAGTACATCCAGTTCTTCAGTTGGATTTCGAAAAAGTTTCTTTGATAATGTACATGATCATTCTTTTGTTTATTTCAATAATCATTGTGAAAACAAAAGAAAGAAGAAAGTGAGGTTGCAAAACTCAGTAAAACGTTATACTGTGTCTTAGCTTTCTACATCCTCTTTTACATAATTTTGTCCATATGACTTGAGTCCACTCAAGTGAGTTGTAGATTTACTGAATCCAAATGGAGGTCACACTAAATACTGGCTTTAACTGCAGATGTTGTTCTGAGTTGTATATGTTTCATTACTATGTACATATTTCCTTCATATTTCTTTTAAGAGAAATGCAAACATGTCCACTACAACCCTTCAGAAACATCAAAGCTAAAAGCTGCATAAGACATAGAAACAGGGTGGAAATATCTAATCGTCTACTTTATACAAGATTTGCGTAATATAAAATCCAACATATTAAAGACTTTTTAAATAAAATAACGCATTTGCTGATGTAGTTTCAATGCCAGGCAGACTGAATTCTGGTAACGCAGCTGAAAGATGTGCTGTTACTGATCGTCCTAATCCATCCATAAACTCTACATCAAACTGCTTTGTTTATCAGTATCCTTGAGAGGCATTTTTTTTTTTTTTTTTTTTACAAGATAAAGCTGTTCAAAGCAGTGTCATTAAAAATACTGTCACCCAGAGAGTTGTTCACTGATGTGCTAACGA
>JAPSES010000030.1:16078809-16095549 GCA_029822895.1 Maxillicosta whitleyi | reverse complement strand
TTGTTCTGTACTAAATCCACACACTTGTGGATTTTATAATTAAATATCATACTAAACAAACTTTTACAATAAACTATTAATACCCACGTGGGAGTTACCTGTGAGTTTGTTAACAAACACGGTCTATATTTCATCTGGTTGTTTTTCAGGTTCTGGGGCCTAAACCTACCATCCCTCCCGCTACCCCTGATGATGACAAGGTGGAAGCGTCCAACAGGAAGAAGGGTGCCCTGTACATGGTGAGGACCAGTCAGACTTAAACAGCAGACTAAAGCACGACTTAACCCATAAAGACCCAGCACTACTTTTGTGTCAGATCCCAAATGATCTTTTTTTTTCTCTGTATTTAACATTTACTAAGAGATTTATCACTATTTATTCTAAAATAATCCTCTATATTTTGCATTTTTCCATGTGAAAATCATGTGTTTTCTTTTTCAATTCACTGACCACGTAGATGTAAACACTGAACCCTAAAATTGGTCCCAGTAGGTCTGGCAATGCCTTGTATGTGTGTGAATGTGAGGCTTTGTGTAAAACGCTTTGAGTACCAGGGTGTAGAAAAGCGCTATATACATAAGTACAGACCATTTACCGTTTGAGATTAACTATAAATCCTCCTTTTGTTGCAATTCAGTCACCATAAACAAATTAACTGGTTTATATTTACTAGTAATCTACTTTAATAACTGACCAGAACAAAATTGAAAATTGAAAACCTAATACAAATATCTACTGAAAATGCAAAAAAAAACCACAAAAAAAAACTATAATCCTGATTTCTCTGTGTGACTCTGTTGTGTAGATCTCTGATGCTTCCGGTTCCATGAAAGTTTCGGTCGTGGCTTCGGTGAGTCCCTTCAAACAGGCCATGTTGTCTCAGGAGGAGTGTTACATCCTGGACAACGGAGTGGACAAGAACATATTTGTCTGGAAAGGTACTGCTGGACTGTAATAGCCTTCTTTTTGCGCAGAAACATGAAAAAAAAAACAAAAAAAACATTATAAATGTTTCTATGACCTGTCAGCATCCATTTGCATTTTGCTCATATTCTGAGGTTTTCAGTGGAGTCATTTCTGTCATTCTTTACAAACTGTTCATTTCTTAAACCTTCACAGTTTGATTCTGGTCAAATTTGACCCAGAATTTCATTGCATTAAGTGTCTATACCAAATGTTGAACTACAGATTTATTTAGAATGTCTAAATAGACTATCCCATATTAATAAATATATGGAATATATAAATATAATGTTTCAGAGCAGGAAGAGCATTTTTTTATTTTTACAAACTCGTTTTGGGAGAAAAACATTTAATATCATACAGTATCATGTCCTGTTTTAACACATGGTGATGAGTTCTTTGGGCTTTTCCCTTCCAGGGTCGTCACAGTGAATCACCTTTGCATGTTGATTTGGCACAGGTTTTTATGTTGGATGCCCTTCCTGACACACCTGGGCTTGGGGCCGGCACAATGAGGCTTGCGCCCCCTTGTGGCTGCGTTGAGATATATAGCGTTAAGGACCTTTCCCAAGGGTCCACCTGGGTCTCAATCTGGCCATCTTCTGCACCAAAACCAGTGGCATTGACCACTAGGCTACCCAGTCACTATTTCGGTTCTATTTAAAAAAAAATTACCAGGGAAAAAAAAATACCAGGGAAAAAATTTACCAGGTAAAAAAATACCAGGGAAAAAAATTACTGGGTATTTACTGGCATTTTGATAACATTTTGGAAAAATCATCAAATTTCAGGATAAAGCAATGATGTTCAGGATATTTTTACTACTGTTGAATGTCTGTAAGTATGTAAGAGTTAAACGACTGGTTATGATATTGTGTCAATAATTCGTCCACAGTTGAGTTTTTGACTGTTGCAGTGTGTAAATGATCAAATGTGTATTCATTTTTTTTAGTGATGGTTCATTTTCATTATTTTTTTTTAACAGTTCTGAGACAAATTCAGTGAAACATCATGATCTAACAGTGTTGCTCTCTGACCAGGTCCTAAAGCTAACCAGTCAGAGCGTAAAGCAGCCATGTCAGCAGGACAGGCGTTCATCAGAGACAAAGGATACTCCAATAAGACGCAGGTAAAGCTCATGTGTACAGACTCATACCATCACGTTAAATATTGTATTCAAAAGAAGTGAGATTTTTTATAAAGGAGAAAATGCTTAATTTATACTGAGCAGTATATGAGCCTAAAGTAAAGGTCATATGTGTAAATTTGACATAGATAAGGGGTGTCAAACCAAAACTGGTCCAACCAAAGGATTTGTTCAGATCTGCGGGATGAAAAAAGTGCATCAGATGAGTAAAATATTAGCATAATTACCTATTAGTAATAAAAACTCCCAAATGTTCTTGTTGTATCAGTGGGAAAAAAGTAAATTAAAATCTTTACAGTTACAAAATATAGTTTCCCAATAATGTGAATATGTAAACAACGATGAACAACTGGAATTTCTTAAGAAAAATAAATGGAATTATACACAATTTTATTCCTGTTACTGAACATGTATTAAATGTGCCTCTGTACCTTGACTGTGATCTGTAAGTTGGGATGCACATTTGTAAATGGGAAGTTGAAGAATAAAATTAAAATTGTATCTTTACTTTTTTGAACAAAAACAAATGGAAAACTGACTTATTATGTTATAGTTTTACTGGTCCAGGCTGCTTAAGATCAAATTGTGCTTTATGTGACCCCTAAAATAAAATGAATGGAACACCTTTGGCTTTATCAGTCTAGAAAATACCACCTGGTTTTACAGAACATGTACCTGAACATGCCTGTTTAAGATTCATCCCTGTTTCCCCTCAGATCCAAGTAATTCCTGCAGGATCTGAGACGACTCTGTTTAAGCAGTTCTTCAGTGACTGGAGGGACAAAGATGAGACCACCGGCCCAAGTAAGGCCTACACAATCGGCCGCATCGCCAAAGTGGAGCAGGTGCCCTTCGACGCCTCCACCCTCCACACCAACAAGGTCATGGCGGCCCAGCACGGCATGGTGGACGACGGTACGGGTAAAGTTCAGGTACGTGGGCCTCAAGGTCTGCAAATATGAAAATCATGTATTTTTCTACATTGAATTCACAGATCATGTAGATGTTCATAAAAGTTCAGAGGAAAGTTGAGTTTTATTATATCAAAAACAGAGAAAACTGAAGTCAAATCTGTCATTAACTAAACATAAACCCAGTCTGTCCATTCACTGTCATCGATCCAACTTTATGGATTTTACTGGTGAATAAATGCTATACAAGATGATGGTGTTTCCATGGTAACTACGGAGCCTCTGGGTCATACCTGGTGACCATGAAAAGATGAATAACTGTGTTTTACACCAATTATTTACATATATTGATAGAATTAGTGGCTCAACAGGTATTAAACAGTTTAGAACAGTAGATGGTTTTAGTCGTCGGTGGATGTTTGGGCCTTTTTGTCTAATAACCTAAAAAACAATTATTTCATGTGGATTTTGCCTGACTTCTGCACACAAGTAAACTTGGATTTCTTTATAAGTCAAATTTACAACTTCATTTCACTGCTTTATTAAATAATTATTTCTAAAGGTGTTGTTATAAGCTCCATTTTTCATTTTAAGTGTATTTTCATGAAGGATTAATTGACCAGGATACAGAAATTAAATTAACAGTGCAGTTGATATATATATTTTTGTCGTTTCCTGTGCGGCTTCTAATACCTATGTTTTTAGTTGATGTGTTTTGTGCTGCTGTTAATGTAATAGAGGAGCAACATGGGAGTTTAGTTGTTGTTCTAAACTTCCTCTTATTCTAAGATTCTTTGCTAATAGAACCATTTCATAATCAAGGTATGCAAGACTTGTCAATGCTGATTCACTTGATGAGTAAAATATAAATCTCACGAAATACCAGTGTTTGTGTTTTACTAAACACAATCAGAAACACAACAATAAAACACTCCAAACAAAAAAAAAAATTTCGTACTCCCCTCCTCAATAAGATATAGGGTGAATAAAATAAAATATTGATAATAATATCAGTATGTGCATTACAGTAGTTTTGCTATTTTTATTACTGTTCATATTATATTGTGAATTATGGTGGTAATATCAAGACTCATGATGTGATAATAATAATATTGATGGTATTATCACTCGGCTCATCCAGGGTGTACCCCGCCTTCCGCCCATAGTTGCTGGGATAGGCTCCAGCCCCCCCCCGCGACCCCGAAAGGGACTAAGCGGTTGAAAATGGATGGATGGATAGATGGTATTATCACTATTGTATGTGATGTAGCACCAGGGGTAGGAGGAGGAGGGGTTGGGAAGAATGGGCCATGTTTAACACTGTTGAAATTGAATGTTCATCAAAAAATGATAAATAAATATGTTAAATAAATAAATAAATACAAGTTAAAGGTGGTGGGTTTTTTTAAACCAGTTTTAATGTGTTTTTCAGATCTGGCGTGTTGAGGGCGAACAGGTGCCTGTAGATCCGTCCTCCTACGGTCACTTCTATGGTGGAGACTGTTACCTCATCCTCTACAGCTACAGACAAGGAGGACGCGAGCAGCACATCATATACACCTGGTGAGTGTGTGTGTGTGTGTGTGTGTGTGTGTGTGTGTGTGTGCGTGTCTGGATCTGCAGCAGAGCCTCGAACCACCACCCCTTTTCCACTCACACACTAATGCTCAGATTCTTTTTGTTTTCGTCTATCAGGCAGGGGCTGAAGTGCACCAAAGATGAGTTGGCGGCTTCAGCGTTCCTCACAGTGAAGCTGGATGACTCAATGGGAGGATCACCAGTTCAGGTTAGAGCTTGACTCTGAGACACTGCTTCCCTTTCATCACGTACTGTGTAAAAACACGTCCAAAGCCCACTGCCTGATGTTTAAGGTCAATGACCGTGTCAGTGAAAAAGTGTAGGTAAAAAAAAAAAAATACAGCTTCATGATCTTATAAAACATGTTTCCTCTTTGTTCTCTATGAATTTGAGAAGTGCATTTTGGAAGTTGAAGATAAGAGTCAAAATGAAGAACTAACCTGCAACATAAACCGTTTTGTAATCAGCTGTAAGACACATGAAACCCTGATGCTGTAACTCACAAAAGACAAATGAGTGAAATGGAGAAGCTGAGGCAAATATGGTCGTTTTTTATTCCACTACTTTCTTTTGACATCCTTACTTACATGTAAGATTAGAATTGTCATATCCTTTCACATATATCCATATATATTGATTTTGAGTATTTCTAATGGAAGAAAAATGATGCATTCCTTTAGTGTTTTGAGAAAATCCAACAAAAACAACTCTAAGAGAAATAAACCTTTAATAACCCTCTTGGATGTGGTGGAAAATGCATCATACCGAGATGAAACCTACACAATAAAACAACTGCAACATCCAATCCAACTTCATTTATAAAGCCCTTAAAAGCAACCCCTGTGGACCAAAGTGCTGTACAGAAGAATAAAAACATAAAATATAAAAGCATTAATATACAATAAAACAAGTTAAAATATAAAAACAAAAACAAAATGTCACATTGTAAGTGTTAAAAAGCCAAAGAGAACAGGTTAAGAGGAGAGTAGCATGATCCAAAAACATCATATATAATAGTAAAACCCTGACATGGACCACTTTACTCCACAATAACTACTTTACATTGAATGTGTACTTAAATACTTTGCATTGTGGGTTTAACTTTAGATTCTTATTGCAAAATATCAATTTTACACATGCAAAGTAAATCAAGATTAATCGCGATTAACTATGAAATTTCTGAGATTAGTTGCGATCAAGAAAATTAATCTTTTGACAGCCCTACTAAATACTTATTATATCATTTACTGATCGTCATGAGTGACTTTACTCTTATACAAAATGAACCACCCAGAATGACCAGCAGAGGGCGGTGTTGGTATTAATTCTGTCCTGATGCTTCACCACTGACCTCTTTGGTGAATTATTTTCTCATCCACAGGTGAGAGTGACCCAGGGCCAGGAGCCTCCCCACCTCATGAGCCTGTTCCAGGGTAAACCCATGATCATCCACAGCGGAGGAACGTCACGCAAAGGCGGACAGTCACAGGCCGCCAGCACTCGCCTCTTCCACATCCGGCAGAGCTCCGCCCGTGCCACTCGGGCTGTGGAGGTGAGTGATTTATCTGGACGTGAGCCTATGTGGTTTCTTTTACATTTATGTTTTTGTTTTATTATTACCAACACCGTTCATATTTAATTACAACTACTTTAAATAATGACTTTCTACTTTAAACATCATTGTCATCTTCTTAAAATAATTACCTATACGTAATTTTTTTTTTTTTTTTAATTCAGGAAAAACCATAAATAGGAACAGGCTCAAGTCACACTCTTGATACATGCAAGTGTCCTATGGGGAAGAATCTGATTCAGAATACTTTATTTATACCAAAAGAACATTTGCTCTTTGTAAGTAAAGAAAAAGTATCTCTATATAAATCATGATTTAGGCAAAAAAAGTCATTTTTGTCAATTAATTTAGGAAGGTGATGATATACTTTTAGTAGTTAAATTAATGTTCACTGTTAACAGTATGTACATTAGCATTATTATTACATTATTTTGTATTATATCAATTTTTCTATTGTAGTTATCATTGTTTTTGATTGTTAATATCTTCAGAATGTGAGAACAGCCTCTTAACCCAGCAGCAGGAGCAGCAGGACAGGATCATAAACAGACTATGTAGAAAGAAAAACTCTTAAATAAACTCTTGTAGTAAATCATGTGGATAAAGGATACTAATAGTTGATACAGCGGACACAATTATGATGCCACTTAAAGCTGTAAAGGCTGCATTAACTGAGAATAAACTAAAAGAATGGACCTTGTATTTTCCCAAACGTATTAAATGACCCTGTAATGTAATTCCAGAAAATAAAGGCGACACTGTTTGATTTCCATTTGATCAATGTTAGTCTCTTATCCAGTCAGAAGACAAAAGCTAAAACATCCTTTTTATGTGTAAAAAACGTGAGGACACTCCATCACCGATCCACTGTTTCCTCAGGTTGATGCGTCTGCGTCCAATCTGAACACCAACGACGTGTTCGTGCTGAAGACTCCAAGTGCCCTGTTTGTCTGGCGGGGACATGGTGCCACTGATGAGGAGATGGATGCAGCCAAACATGTGACCAGCTTCCTGGGGGGCAGCGTCAGTCAAGTATCAGAGGGCAAGGAGCCAGGTGGGTGTCCCCTGAAACCTTCGAATGAACTGGAGTAGATTAAATCACTTTATATTCATCACCCTTAAATCCATGTTGATGTGCTAAAGGTGATCAGTTAGGGGAAGTGGATACCTTACACATATTTATCAGGTAAATCCAATGGTGGGGAAAACATTTTGGACACCTCATGCATTTGTGACATATTGCATTAACAATCGCACTGAACTCTGTCAAGTATCGTTCCATTATCCAAACGCACATGTTCCCTTCTGCACATGCTCTGTTCCATCAACGTCAAAACTGGATGTTTCAGCAGAAAATGAAACACATTCAGAATAGATTTTCCTATAAATATTTCAAGACATTTGAGATTGATTAAGATTTTAAAGGCACTCAAAACCTGATTTCCATTACTGTATTTATTATGTAAATATTTGTTTGGTGAATCCATTAGTATAATATCTGCAGTGATAACAGCACTTATTTGAAATATATTGAAATATATACACAGCATTGTGAAGAATATTAAAGGCTTTTACTCCACTTAAAGTAATATTACTGTTATTTAAGGCTAAATCTATTCAGTATAGCACACTTCACCCTACTTGCCTCCAGTGTCACTCACACTGGTGTATGAAAGCGTATGAATGTTCGGTGGTGGTCGTAGGTCGTAGGCGCGAATTGGGAGCACGCCTCTGTCAACCTGTCCCAGGGCAGATGTGGCTACAAATGTAGTTTACCACCACCAGAGGGGGAATGTGAGAGCGAATGAACAGTGGATCAATAATGTAAAGGCTTTAGGTGACTTCAAAAGTGCTATAAAAATCTAATCCATTATTATTATTATTATTATTATTATTATTACAAAATAACTTATCTAAACTAATCAAAGTTACTTTTACAGGTATTTTTGGGGTCATATTGCTCTCACATATCCTGATCTCCACACTTTGTCATTGACTATTCTGTATTCTACTATGTTATCTGGGTTGTTTGTCTAGTTCTTCTGTGGCACTGAATGTCGGATGCTGCAAAATAGTGTGAGCAGAGAAGTTGTTTTTGTAGAATGTGCATGAGGAAGCACACCGCGGTATTAAAATGACTAAATCCCAATGGAGTGGCATATAAACAGGCATATAAACAGACGAGTTGTAGTTGTAGTGTGGAGGTTATGGTTCTTTCATGTAGGTAAGGGGACTTTGAGGAGAAAGATACAGAAAGTAGAAGGAAGAAGAATGAGAACCTGAACACTGCACAATGGAAATAGTCATTCTTATTCAAGCAGCGTACTTCAAGTGAACCAGACAAAAGTCATTTCACATATTATTTCTCATCATTTTTAGTCCTGCACAGAATAGAATAGACGTCATAAATAGGCCAGAGATGATAAAACATTGTGTGAGTCAGATACAAAGGTTTTCCAGGCAGCTATCATCACCTTTTTGGATAAACAGAGCTCATAACAACATGTAACTGACCCCTTTCTTGTGTTTGAATTTTGTTAGTCTGTTGTAACCCATAATTTTCTACATGTTCAACTTTAGTCTCATCTTAACATTTGAGATTCAGATGAATTTATTTTTCTGATGTTTTTTTTTTTTTTATTATTATTATTCTCTCATGGAAGGAGTTTAAGTTGTATCAAAGTACAATGACTCAAAATAACAGTGCTGTCATTTGATTGCAAAATGTTGTTAAAGTACCCAGAGTAACTGTCATTACAGCGCAGTCACAGACACAGTTTTGTTGTTTAAGGAGTTGCATTGATTTACCAAATATGGGTTTAATAGTTAGAAATTCCCACCACGTCTAATTGCTGTGCATATCTAGCTTCTCTATCAGGTTACACTAGTCGGTCTAATACGTGGTCATGAATCAGCTCTGGATCCTGTTTCTGACCCTTTTCTATGTTAGTTTACATTGTTCAGAGTGGTAGGTATCATTTACTGTTATCATTAGACAAAAACAAATCATAAAATGTGTGATTAATGACTTACAGGTGTGTGATTACAATGCTTTCTTTCCTTTTAGATGATTTCTGGTCTGCTCTGGGAGGTAAAAAAGACTACCAGACCTCCAAGAGTCTGCGGAACATGGTCAAACCTCCACGTCTCTTTGGCTGCTCCAACAAAACTGGAAGACTCACTGTAAGTCATAGAGTATGAGAGTAAGAGAGATGGTTTAGTATATGTTTTATATGTGCTGTACATTTTCTTAATACTTCTTTCTTCTTGCCCTCAGGTTGAAGAAGTACCAGGAGATTTCACTCAGTCAGATCTGGCCACCGATGATGTTATGCTTCTGGATACATGGGACAATGTATGGAGCAGTTTTTAATGCTCAAACAGTTTGTTTCACACACTCTTAAAAAAATGCTTTTTCTGAAGACTGAATCCATCTTTCTTTTCTGCAGACCTTCATTTGGATTGGCAATGACGCTAATGCAGAGGAGAGGAACGGAGCTCCTAAAATAGGTTTGTTTCTCTAAAACCCTGAAGGGAAAACAAATGCTCCACTCACAGCAATACTGCTACTGCAGATAGAGGACGTAGACAGAGAATTAACTGAAAAATAAAAATGTAAAAGTAGAAAAAAAATAATCTAAAAGTGGTTATTCTGCTTCAGAATACTGTGTGTGGTAGATGCAACATGTTCTGGTTTTCTGTTTCTAATCTTTCATCTTCTTGTGCAGCAAAAGACTATGTGGACTCTGACCCGTCTGGTCGTACTGCAATACCCATCACCACCATAAAACAGGGAGCAGAGCCCCCGACTTTCACAGGCTGGTTCCAGGCTTGGGATACCAAGATGTGGGATACAGATCGACTGGCAAAAATATTTGGATAATTAAGCTGCAGTCCCTTCCTCCCAGTCTAATCTATCCAGCACCTTCTATTGCAGTTATGTTTACCTTAACCCTAAGTGCCAAAACCAATGTTGTTGTTGTCAGTTTGAGGCTGGCTTGATGCAGTGCACCAGGCCTAATAAAAAGAAATATGTCACATAAGGAGTTATATAATATCCTCTTTTATCACTGATAGAGGTGATTTATTGATGTATCGCATCCGACAGTTTTCCCCTATGATAATTAGAACATCTAATATGAATCACACTGCTGGCCATATCCTGTGTTTCTGTTTGCCCTCTTTGGCTGCGTTACATTTGTGTCCAGAATGCATTGTCAAACTTTCTATTATGTTCTGTCTGTTTTAACAGATTATTTCTGTATTTTCATAGTGAACCAGTACATTTACAGAGAAACCACTGCTCCATTGTTTATGTTTTGTCACTGGTACAGAATTCTTTTATTCGCATTCTGCATTTGTTAACAATCTAATCCTGTGCTTGACAAAATTTCTAAAAAGTGTAGATGTTATGTAGCCTACACATACTTCAATGTGTCAACTCTGCGACTAGTATTTGACCCTGAAATGCTCACATGGACTGGTTTTCAATAAACTTCCCGTGTTTCAAAGCTGTGTCTTAAAGCATTTTGAATGGTACGAAGAAACCTATTTCTGCGACACCAGCTCATTTATAATTTTATATCAAACATACAGTCAGGTTTGTTGTGCAGCTCCTCTCTCTCGGGAAGAGAGAATGGCTCTCGGCATCTGTCTGAGTAGGAAGAAAACATGAAAGATGAATTCACAGCTGTGCTATCCTTCAGTCTGTGCAGAAATAAAGGCCACATAGAGGCTGTTAACTTGGAAATCATACTACTTTAACCAGTCTGTTGGATAAGCAATGCAAACTATGTACACAGTAAGGAACTGTCTTTATAAGTATTCTGATCATTAAGTAAAAGTGCTAATATCACACTGTAAAAATACTCCTGTGCACTCAGAGCCTTAGTTGAATAAAAGTACATGTTATCATTAAGATGGCGGTTTAGAAAATAGAAGAAGTCACAGAACAGCAAAATGGCAACAACATTTGGCAACATCGTTTGACTCATTTTGCTGTTGCATTCATGTGTATGTTACATTTAACTGCCGTAAATGTTTATGGTTAAGTTCATTTGAAATACTACAAATACTGTGGATAGTTCAGTCTCCAGCCAACATCATAAACTGTAAGATCATCCTAGGTTTGTAGCTGTCCTCTGACAAACACACGTCAGCTTTTGGGACGAGTTTTTTCCATTTTCAATGCCTCTTCCTACCTTTTCCTTGACCCCTGAAGGAACCCTGACTCTCCTGAACATAAACTTTCAAAATCATTGCATCCACATATATATGGTTTTCATTGAACAAACAGGGATGAAAATTAGAATATGCACAGTAACTAAAAACTACATGTAACTAAAGCTGTAAGATGTACTGTACATGTGGAGTAAAAAACACAATATTTATGTTAGATGTACATATATAAGCATAAGTATGAAGTTGCAGAAATATTCAATGTTCTCAAGTAGTCCTAAGTGCATCTGTAAAAAAAAATTGCCACATTCCACTCATCTAAACATTTTCCAGTCTTAAATTCTTTTGAATGAAAGAATTAAAATTTTGCATCTTGAATGACAGATTATTATTTGTGAAAAAGCTTAAACACCGTCTCTATATTTTCTACTACAGTTAATCAGTTAATGTATAAAATATAATGTCAAACGAGTTTAGAGCATTCATTTTTTTTCAGGTTGAGATTCGAAAGAGAAATTTGTGGGTTCATCAATGTTGTAATTTTTAGGTGTTTTTCATCATTTTCAGCTTTTTCCCCATTTACATTCTTTTTATTGATGTATCTTTATATCATTTTGACTACTCCCCTTTACTTGGTTTATTTATCATGCCCCCAAATTAATAAATCAGTTTTTTTCCCCAGGCCCAGATAGTTTACCTACAGAATTTAAAAAAAACAAACAAAAAACAAACAAACAAAGAAAACCCCCCCAAAAAAACATTTGCAGCAAAATTAAGTCCTTTGCTCAAAGATGTATTCAATGATAGTTTACAAACCCAATCCCTGCCAACAACTTTGTGCCAAATGCCAAACATCAATATCCACACTTCTGAAAAAGGGAAAGAATCCTCGTAACTCTTCCTCCTAATGTACAATTAGTCTCCGTCATGTTGACGTTAAGATATTTGTTAAAGTGTTTTCTCTCGGTCTTAATTCTGTTTTGCCCTCCATGGTATCCTTTCGTGTCCATAGTATTCTTTACAAAACTTGATGGTGTTATTCCATCTTTTATTTGGAATAATAAAATGGCTATGATCATGAAACAGTTTTTACAATGACCTAAAATATTTGGGGAAATGTCTCTACCAAATTATGGTGCTGCTAATATCAAATGTTTGCTATATTGGTGTTGGGACACAACATCCTCCATCTAGTTGTTGCAGCCCAACCTGACTTTCAGCTCTTTTGTGTTCTTCTGTTCCTTTACATTCACCTCAGTCTTACCAAAATCCAGTTTGTTTTCCACTCTCTAAAGATCTGGTCTCAGATTCACAAACAGTATGGACTGGTCTCCATGTCCATTTATTCTCTTATTATGGCCAGCCACTAATTCCCAGCCTCTGTCTTAGACGATGCATTCACACAGTGGCTTAAAAGTGGAGTGTTAAATATTAGTATGTTCTACAAGGATGACGTCTTCATGTCATTTGATCAGGTTAGACCTGCTTGAAATTTTTCCAGATACTTACAAGTCAGACATTTTGTACAAAACCACTTTAATCAATTTCCTTCTATTCCTCATAAATTATCTCTTAATTCAATCCAAGAAATTCAGCCTGAGGTCAGGGGAACCATATCAAAGCTGTACACAAATATATTTGACATGGAATGTTCCTCTTTGACAATGATTAAAGAAAACTGGGAGAAGGATATGGGTGCAAATATCAGTCATGATCAGAGGTTAAGCATACTTCAAAGAATCCACTCCACCTCTATTTGTGCAAGGCATAGTTTTATTCAATTTACATGCCTTCACATGCCTAAAGTTAGCCATAATTTACCCAGGAGTTAATCATATTTGTAACAAATGTAGACAAGCACCTGCCTTTCATACTTTTTGGTCATGTTCAAGTCCAACTGCATTCTGACCTTCAATATTTGAAGTGTATTCAGTCACCGCAGGTCTGACCATTGCTCTTTTATTGGACTTTTTGGTGGACCAGATCTCCCTCCACAAAGGCCACAATTAAATAGTATCGCCTAGTCCTTCCTTTTAGTGTATTCTTTTAAATTGGAAGAATGACAAAACCCCCTCCTTTGGCAGAAGGATATGTGATGTCATGAATTCCTTAAAACTGAAAAGATGAAATACAAATTGAATAGATCAATGGGGAAGTTTAATGTGATGACATCCTTTTATTTCTTATGTAGCTGAGCTGAACAGCTGACAATGCAACTTGACTCTGGATAATGTGTGCTGTGTACAAAATGATTAGATAAATAGATAGTGGAGCCCTTTATTTTATTTTTTTTATGGCATCTTAAATCTGTGTTATATGTCTAAATGTTTGTCTTGCTAAAAAAAAAAAACTTAATAAAAATACACTGATCCAAAAATTAAAAAAAAGTTAAATAAAAAAGAAAATGTAAGAACTGCCATAAAAGTAGCACTGGGTCTTTATGGGTTAAAAAAAAAAAAGAATATACACATGTATGCTACAATGTACTATACATTTGAAAATACTAATGATGTAAAACAAAAGGAAGATAGGAGTTGTTAGTCAAACAGACAAACAAACGAAAAGAAAATTATATTATATCTTCTTCCTGCTAATAAATGCAGCTCCGTGACCCATTTAAAGCTTTACGTGACACTTCTAAATGGATATAATTTTGATAATTTTGATCTGTGACAATACTGGATTTTTTTTCTCCCTCACATTATGACACATACATTATAGACGCAGTGACTCAAGAATAGACTTTGATGACAATGTGTTGACGGTTTATTCAGCTGCAAACATGAGATGGGACTTGTAAAACCTTCCTTTAAATAGCCCTGCAGGCTGTACCCACACAACAGGGGCGCTATTACAGGCATTCAATGACACAGTAACCTGCATTACCAGCCTCTATTGCTATGCGGCGGCGCTCCACAGATCTTTCCCCGGTCTGGTGCTCTCTGTTCGTGGATAAAGCTGAGTGCTATTCGGTCATGTGATTCCTGTTTTTTTTCCTCCTCTTTTTTTTCCTCCTCCTTCGAAGTTGAAAGGCAGGAGCAGAGTGGTGGAGGGGTCCCAGCTTGCCTTCTTCCTACTAGCCGTTGATGCAGCGATTTCGTGTCTTTTTTACGCACATTATTGTTTTTTCTAGGCTCGTTGTGATATTTTCACACTCTTTCCTTCGCCATGGCGGGGGCTATTATTGAGAATATGAGCACCAAAAAGTTGGTGATAGTGGGAGTTATTCTGCTTTTGTTCCAGGCGTTTGCGTTCATGGTCGGCGGTTTAATTGGTAAGTTTTTCCCCCCCTCTTTGTTGTGTTTTTTTGTTGTACTTTTTTATTTTAGCTAGCTAACGTTAGTCTTTTGTGAGCGCGTGCCTGTTGAAACATCTGAAAATGCTTAAAGGGAAAAGTTTTGTGTGTCGTTACGTGACTCTGTTTCAACGCCAATGGATGTTTTCATGACCAGAAAGAAAAAGCAGGTTAAAACAGCAACTTTTAGCTGATTTTTTTGTCTACCTGAGCTGTACTGAACTGTGCACAATGTAAAACCCAAGTGTAGGCTACCTTAGCTAAATCACTGCTGTGTATCAAGGTGTTTGCTGCCTGCATACCACAACATTAGCTTAATTTTAAAGCTACAAATGACACGTTTCTTTAAATATGCTTACACAACGCAATATATCCAACCTTTTTTGGGTTTTTTTTTCACTTGTTTGACCCAAAATTCGAATGTCCCCCCCCCCCCCTTTCGCTCCTCCATTTCTCCCCCTTCCTCCCCCTCCTCCTGTATATTATGCCGGTCTGCTGTGTGGGGCCTCAGGCAGCATCTCTACCTTCCTTTCACTCCTTCCCCTCTCCCCCTGTGTGTTTCCCCCTTCTCCCCAAATCCCCACTGCCTGGCAGGCTTTGCATTCATCTCTTTTTTTTCTGTTTTCGTTCAAGATAGACACTGCTGCACACTGCTGTCAAAGTTGCATTTTGCCTTGAGGAATGTATTGGAGTTGCTGTCAAGTTTCTTCAAATTCACCCACCCACTCATTCACACATGCATGATGCCTACATACACATGTATCTACACAGATTGGAGACCATTGTTAAGAAAAAAAGTTCATGTGAAAGATGTGTGTATCTGTAAATCACCCATAAGGCCCCCTCAAACACCATCCGGTCTCCCTGTCCCTGCAGTCTGCATCAGTCACTACATAGCTGGTGATAAATTAGCTGGTTTGGTTTGTCCCTGGCTGAGATGGTTTTAATGAAGCCGGATTCCTTTGTGTTTGCTCGGTGGCCGGGGGCAGCAGGGGTAATTGAGTAGAAAGGGGGTTTTCTCCTCTTGTTTCCCGACAAACCCGGGAACACGGCATGGGGTCAGTAGGCTCAAGGGACAGCCATTCTTCTGGACACACTGTGATGGAGAGTGGAGGTGCTGCTGGACTCTCAGGGTCACTATATAATTCCAATCAAAAGGAATCCACATAACTAGAGTCTACTCAGATTGCTGTGTCTGAGTTTCACCCTATGTGTATTTTATGATTTATTTTACACAGCAATGAATGCACAAACAATTGACGTTTCCTTGAAAATAGTCTCTGTAAAGTTTTATGATTGTGTTGAGTGTCTGTAACCTAAAGGGTGTGTCAGACTGTTTGTGGTTTCCACCCTGTAGCTCTGTTAACAGGAGACAGATATGATTAGATGTTTAGATAAAACAGAGTACATCTAGACTTGCACAACAATGATTTAGCTCATAGTCAAGAAAGTATATTCCTGTTTTGCAATAATCTGTGTTTTCCAATTATGAGTCTCCACTTCCCTAGAAACACCTCTGTCAGCGATAACAATTTCAAGTCTTTAAATATGTCACTAATCTCACAGCCGTGGTCCGGAAACTCCAGGCTTTCATGTTCTCTTCCCAGAGTCAGTACTTACGAGAAGCACTTGTGATAGTGATTACAACTTGGCACATTCAGGACAAGAGTATTTTTTTCACCGTTTCTTGCTCAAGGCAGTGGGAGTGCCTACATTTTGTCTTTTTACAGAGTTTTTGTCACTGGTTAGGATACATTTCTTCATCTGAAAGTTGAACTGCTTGATAGATATGAGGATCTTTTATTAGTTCTACAGTATTACAATAGCAAAATATAATACTACCACTATTCCTAAAGCATAGTAAATTGTAAAAGGTATTGTATAAACTGTATTCATATTGATCAGCTTGGTTTACATCAATCAATCTTTATTTATATAGCACTTTTCATACAGTAGATGTAGCACAAAGTGCTTTACATGTAAATCAAGAATTAAAAAATCAGCACACATAGATGCACGCGCAGACACACACACACACACACACACACACACACACACACACACACACACACACACACACACACACACACACACA
>JAPSES010000030.1:16048942-16078709 GCA_029822895.1 Maxillicosta whitleyi | reverse complement strand
CACAGAGAGCCTCGCGCTCAGACACACACACACACACACACACACACACACACACACACACACACACACACACACACACAAGCGTACTGAAAAGGACTGACTGAGCATAAGAGGACCAGGGGGTGAAAGAGGAGGCGCTGTCACAGGAATCAATATTATACATAACAATACACAATACATCAGTATTATATGCAAGTGGATTTGTGAGCTTTCCTAGGAGTGGGCTACAACCCAGTTATCTGGAATTGCTCTGGTATGTCATCCATGGAAGTTGTAGAAAGAAATTGTATTTCTAAAGCATTTTCTGTCAATTAAAGGGTGACCAGTTGTAAACTGTGGCTTCAATATAACACAATTCAAAGAAAGAACCTGTTTTAATTCCCCCTGAAGCCCATATAAGGTTTACTTATTTAAGTAATGGGCTCTCATGTGAAGAAATTGGCCTGACAATTATTGTTGTGCTATTGCATTTCATTATTTGCGCTTTTACAGATTAATAGTATGGGTAGAACTTGGTTTCAGTAGCTGCTGATGGCTGTCAGATTAGTTCAGTTAATTGAAGTTTTGCTTGTGGTTATTACTCTAGAGACCTTTCTTGCCCAACAAAAATAAAAAATGCAACCTGTTTTGTCCTCAACATTGTGAATGTGCTTATTATAGTCATAAATGACATATATTTGTAAAGAGAGTCTTTGATTCATGTAGCCACAAAATAGTAAACTAAAATTGTAAGTCAGCCAAACAATTGAGGCTTAACTTTTTTTTTTTATCACTCAGCTCTAATGTCCAACTAGTCTTTTTAGATTTACAAAATAAAAAAAGACTTTTTCTCTGAATGTAAACCATTTGTCCAAATATTCCACACTTGGGCAATATATATCCTTAACTTTATTTAGCTTTAATTACCACACACATTTGTTGTGACACATTGCAATAAATGTATGCAATGTTAAGAAAAATTTTTCCAGGATTTTTTGGACACATACTTAGACATGATCATCTAAACCAACCCCAGATTGTAAGTCTGTGCTGATAGGCTTGTACTGTAGATGTCAGGCATGATGGGTAATCACTTCATCTGCCTCCCTTCACCGTGATGTTCCCATTACTCCAGAATAGACTCAATCTGGCCTTATCAGACCATATGACCCTTTTCCATTGAAATGCCGTCTAAATTGTTTAAAAGGCGAGAAGCAAGTCATTGTCATTTGTGGTTAAAGAACCTGTTGTAGCTGAAACATATTATTACTGTAATTATCCAGTGTAATGATCTGAACTATTTACATAGTTCAATGCAGATGTAACTGGGTTTTTTTGTTTGTTTTTTGCCATACACGTGTATGTGTATTGTTATATAATTTTTGTGTTTATCAAATAGTTCCAGTAATCAAAATCGGGTTTCCTAATTAAAATTATTTCTATGATGATTAATTTGAAACTTAAAATTCCAGATGAGTGAAAATTTGTCATGTTTTCTGTTGAACTTGATAAGATACAATATAGGTAAAATCCCAGGCCACAAACGGATTCATACATGATTATTGTCAAAATATCTGAAATCCTCTGCACCTGAATGCTGTGAAGGTTGTGGTGAGTCGACCTCCTTGACTTAACACTACACCAGCACTCCCTCCAACCTTTACGGCTTCCAGGTTTTACGACGGGACAGCAAAGAATTTGTGGGTTTTCTGTTGTTCTGTGAGTAGATCCTTACAACCCAGCCTTGTCAAGGTTATGAATCTCAATGCGTAAACAGTGTAATTGGTGCAGAGAGCTTTCGGGAATTTTCCCACCCCATCACTTCAGAGAGAGGGTGAGCCCTGCTTCCAGGCATTTTCTAAACAGTGTTAAAACTAATTGTCAGACTGTTTGGACTATATTTGGCTTGATCCCAACCTGTTGACTGTTCCTAAGATATTAATATAGTCCATGCTTAGTTTAATCCAATGTGCTCAGATGTTATTTATTGATTTTATTCGAACTTTTTTGGGTGATTTATTAGTCTGAGGGGAAATTTAGCTTGGCCGGACCTTAAAACACATTGCTGGAGTACTTCAATATGACACCCAGTCTAACATCTCTCTCACTTTGTGTTTTACCAGCTCCAAGTCCCACAACAGCGGTCCACTACTTGGCCACCAAGTGTGTGGACACAGCCAAGCATCGTCAGGAGACTAAATGGTTCATGCCATGGGGCCCGAACCAGTGCGACAAGATCCGGTCATTTGATGAGGCCACAGCCAAGAAGATTGAGGCCAACAACATCGTTTTTGCTGTCCACATTCCTCTGCCAAACAAGCAGATGAGCCCATGGTTCCAGTTTATGGTGGTAATCCTGCAGTTTGACATCGCTTTTAAGGTGTACAACCAGATAGGTGAGAACCAGACTGTTTTTAAGGTTTATAGAAATGGGTGTGTGAAACATGACTCGTATTTCTCCTCCAGGACATGGATTTATAGACTGTACGCATGCCTGTATGTTTCGTTTTTGTTTTGCAAAGGGAGATGGGATTTACTGTAAGGAATGTAAACCTTATGAGAATCAACATGTACAGTTTGTTTTTTTTAAATAAGTTTTATTACTTGCTACATTTTTCTCATAGCTCAGTAGTCTTTCTGGCTTTAGTTTTGCAATTGCTAATATTTTTTCCAGTATTTGAGATTTATTTTTTTTCAATGCCAATATTTTGTCTGTCTTATTTTCACAATCTGTTGTTAAATATTTGCAGTTGCTCAGTGAAATCAGGCTGGCCTCTGAGATATTTATGTCCATTGTCACTTCTAATCACTCACTCAGTAAATTGCTCAGGCACAACCATTCTGCTTTGCCAGTAATACTGTTATGTTTCCTTTATTACCTCCACTGCAAGACATCCTGGTCTTGTGTTATCTCATCTTTGTGAACGCTTGGGGAACCCACAGGAATGTTTCTTTCTCATGAGATTGGATTTCTGTGAAAGGCAGCAAACAATGATGGATGTCCTACAGTTTGTTCTATATGGATCCTTGGGGGTTGTGAGTTTGGCATACATCTTTTAAGATGAGAAAGCAGATGATCTGAATTTGTTTCATAGCTGATTAAATCTGAGCAGTGAAATATCCTGCTATTCAATCCCTGAACCAGATGAGTTGCCTGTCTGAAGTGTGAGATCACCCCTGTTAAGTGGGCTTCAGTCAATTTAAATGGAGATTATATTGTTTCCCTTCACCTGAGTAATATGAATATGATTTAGGAACTTTAAGTAAATGTCCTATCAATAACTTTCTTAGAATATTTTTCTGCATCCGTCTCCTCACACAGTGTTTTTGTGAAGTTTAAACATGGCCCTAGGGTCAGTTAAAAATGAAAATCCTGGTTTCAGTTTTCAGAATATGTCCAGCACAGACCTACATTGAAGTGCCACATGAATGCTATTATAATATTCTGTACTAAAATATTAAAATCACTTCTCACATGATACTAGAGGTATTAAAAAGGAGAAGCACTATTTTTAATACTTCTGAGCAGGAGTTGTATGAATGGAATTGAAATAAAAGAAGAAAATAGAACAAAGAACTAGTGTATTATGCTATTGTTACTGTGGTTATTAAAGTGAGTGTATATACTCATTAAATAGATTATATAAGATGGATCTTTCATATAACCATGCAAGATTTTGGCTATGGCACCCCCTCTGATGGGCTTTTATATGTGATGTGTAAACAGTCCAATGTAGTTTATGTGAGGGTGGTGTCTACAGGAAGACAGAGTGGTTTTGTCATAGACAGCTTTGTTTGTGTTTCAGTTAATTAGTTGATCAGATATTGGATTGTAAATTATAGTCATTCTGATAATTGTAAAAATGCTGTTTGTACTATTGTTAAATTGTCCTAATGTGTTTTTTTAGTCAAAGGAAAAAGGCATCAAACAATACCTGGTGTCTTAAAAAACTGTTGAAATGAAAGAGGAGGATGACAAATGCTAAGAAGGGGCTGCATCAAAGTCTAAGAACTTAAAGGTTCCTGTAGAAAAAAAGCCATTGAAATCACTGCAGTAATGAAGAGAATACAAAGTTTTAACCTGTTTATATGACCCAGGCTTTGTGGCCTTGCTTCTCTAAACATTCATGTTACAGTGGTAGGCTAGTTATCACAAGCATGCTTTGCTTGCTCACATTCTTGGCATCAGCGGAAATGTGTTAGGGGGCTGTGGGTTGTTTACTGGCTGCCAGACAGACAAGTCAGTGATTCAGCCTGGACCACAGACAGGTTTTTCTTCCAGATGCTGCAGAGTCATTTTGATCTTTTTTGATTTATAGGAGGTCCTGTGAGAACAAGTAAATAATTAACTGCTGCAGCAAGAGCATTCATCCTTCATTTTGCAGGTTTTAAAACACTTAAATATCCAGTGTTATAGAGTTCAGCCAAACACCTGACAAAAAAAAGTACCGCATTGTCAGTAGTTGTACTGATGCACCTGGCACTTTTTCAGATCTATTGCTGTGTCTGAAGTGTTGTTGTTTCCTCACCTATATTCTGAGATGTCCTGATCCTCTTCTGCCTCCTATAGAAAGGTTTTGTGGGAAAAGATGACCTCATTGAGCAACATCACTTCATTTAGAAAAGTAATTGTTACAGCCTCAGATGTTGACAGCACATCCTCATTTCCGAAAGTACCCGGTCCACCACCTGTTTCTGACCTGACATTTTGGCAGAGATGGTTTCAACTGACTGTCAGTCTGAGCCAAAGCTTATCAAAAACTAAAATGCCAAAATATTTACTGTTCACAAAGAACAGCTTGTCTAATTCCCATGGCTCGGATGTGATAAAATGGCAAAGCTGGATGTATTACATTTATTGTAAATGTGTGGCCAAAGCATGGATAGAAACAATTCCTCTGCTGACAGAATATTGTGTTTCTGAACCTCAAGTAATGAGGAGTCAGAAATGTTATAATGGTGAATACTCCAAATAGATTTAGACTAGGAGGGAGTGCATACCTCCACCAAGGACTGTAAGGACTGGCAAGTTTCCAGACAAGTGTGGCCCAATGCAAAATCATCAAGGGTAGGATAGGTTACAAATAGTATGTTTAGACAGGCTTCATACATTTGGCAGTATGCGTCACATTCTGGGATTTTTTTTGTGTGTCTGAGTTTAAGTTCCAATATGAAGTTGGGCAGGTGTTGTTGCAATAATGTTAGGCCAAGGCGCCCACCTTTCATCACATAAGAATCCCTTTAAATGTTAGAATTCAACAACATTTATACCTAAAACACTTAATTTCATGTTATATCAAAGAACTTTTAATAGAAATCTGATGTGAAATTTAAATGTTTTTAGAACTTTTTTATCATCAATGCCCAGTTTAATATTAAATAATCAAATGAAATAAGTTACATTACATTGAAGGAATTAAAAAGAAATGTTTTCACTTTAAACTTGTTACACTTGTTCCTGTTTCCTATCATCACATTTTAAAAAATATTTTCTTATAAATGATAGAATGGATATTGTAGAGGAGCAAAAAAAACCTCAACCTTTTAAACAATTTCAGGTGCATCCGACTTGTGCTGTTGGTTTGAGGCCCTGATAAGATGTCACATTTAATTTTGCTGAAATACTTGAATTGTGACTGCTCTTTGATTGCATGTGGTTGAAATATACAAACCGGCATCAGCGACTCACTTGGTCAGCATTAAAGGCAGATTCTGTCTGACGACTGAACGCAAAGACTCCTCTTTCTTGACCACCATATCGGTTTTTGTCCCAAAGAAGAGCTTCACCCTTATTACCCACTCCACCCACCTGCCCCACTCCAGCCAGGCACCAAGCACCCCTTGGCAGGGGTCCAGCAATAACACAGCTGTTGAGGAGGCTTAGTTTCCGTGGCGATGGCCGCTGGACTGAAGTGGAATGTTTGTATGAAGTGAGCTGACGTTGGAGGGCGTTGAGCTCGACCAATGGCAGAGGGGATGGCACTGCAGAGACAGTCGGCTGCCAGTTCTCATCTGGTTCCCTCTCCCTCTTTCTCCTTTTTTTCTATCTCAGTAAAGGCCACTGGGTTTCTTTCTCTTCATTCCAGCTTGTTTCATAACACACAAGAGCCACTCTGAAGCTGTAGGAGAGAACACTTGGCTTTGTAATGTGAGCTAAAGATGCAGTTTTAATGGCTTGGCTTTGGATGTTTTTGTTGAATTCACTGGGCTGGGCTGTTGGAGGCCAGCTCGAGGTGGTATTATGCTTCATGTCAAGGAGGAAGTAACCTAGATTTGGGCCACCATGTGGAACAGATAAGATCACATACTATATTATTATTTACATTTGTGTTTTTAAAACCTATTCTGGATGTCACAACCACAAAATAACATTAATTAATTTGATTATGTCTAAAGTTTATTTTAGACTTAAAGGTGAAAATTTACTTTTTTATTGAGTTCTCCTGACAACAGATAAAACTGTAGATCATCTGTGACCTACTTTAGTAATGTGTACATGATTGTGTTTGTTACTAGCTTTTACTATTGTGTATGAAAGTGAAAATACTATGAACAGTATTTTTTTCATGGTGTACTTGGGGAAAGTATCCTTGTGAATATTCCCTATAGTCACTTTGTAGGTCTTTAAAGTAAAGGCCACGTTCATCTGTCATCATGACCTAATTTTATTGCTTCACAGAAGGACATCAGAGTTGATAAGTCAGAACTAAATAAATACATTGTACAATGTGGTTTTCTGTCTTTGCAGCAATTCTGTCCTCTGTAAGTGTTCAGTGATTAAGTTAGTTGAATGCTTTTAATCTTTCCAGAGGATGGAGCCATGGTCACCATTGATGTTGGGTTGGCCTACAGAGATGACACGGTCAGTGAGTGGACTGAGATGGCTCACTCTTTTGAGCAAAGGAAGCTGAGCTGCAACTTCACCACTGCCAAGGTGAGAACATAACACTTAGATTTAGCATTACACTATTAATATAACCTTTTAGTGTGAGGACCATAATTGAAGTTGGTTATTTGTATGTGGTATTTCATATGTTAATTTTTATTATTATTATTATTATAAATTCTGTTCATCTTTAATCTATGTTGCTTTTGTGTTAACCACAACTGTTTAAAATGCCAGCTTTATTTTTCCATTCAGTCATTAATGAATAACTGAGTTTTCCAAATCTTGTTTGCAAAAACCTTAACCCAGCAACTGTGACAAAAGCACATTGATTTAAAACCTACAAAGCAGACGTTAAGTAGTTATGTTAACATTAGCAGGTAACTTAAACCATTCTGATCCAGTAACATAATGGATAGTCTTTCTTAACCTGTAGCTTTCTTTACCTGGTCTCAAATATTGTAAGCTTGTTACATTTTGATGTTTAAGATAGATAGATAGACCCTTTATTCAGCACCTTTACATACAGCAAAAGAAGACAAAGCATGCAAAACAGGCAGGTTAGTAACCACATTAATATTAAGGTTAATATGTACTGTTAAAAAAAGTATTTTATATGGTGCATTAATTTTTCACTAGATCACAGCATATTCTATGATTATATGGTACATCACATCTCTGTATCCAGTCAGGTGATGTGCATTTATTGATGCACTTTAGCTCTCAGAGGAAAAGGTGATGGGCTGCTCAATATGACTGACTCTTAATACATGGTCAGGGACATTAAAGTTGTTGAACAGTATATTTTTAAGTTTTTCATTCATAGTTTTTTGGCCTGGTGAAAACATACAAATTCAAAGGAGGTCATACCACTGTCATCTGCTGTTGCCACCTGTGTTGAATATTGAACTGTATTTATAGTAAAGAAATTTACAGCCAGGAACACACAGATCTGTATTTGTACTAGGCGGCCAAACCTGCTCTTCTGGTTTAATGAATTGACTGTCACCACAAGAGTCAAACTGACCTGTGGTTTAACTTGAGAAGGGACTGCTTTCAGCTGAATATGTTTTAAGTCTGCCCTTGTTGGTTTTGTTCTTTAGACCTTTGAGAATGAAGGTCGGTATTATGAATGTGACCTGCTGCCCTTTATGGAAGTTGGCAGCGTTGCCCATAAATACTATCTGCTCAACATACGCTTACCTGTCAATGAACGCAAAAAGGTCAACGTGGGAATCGGAGAAATAAAGGACATTCGTCTTGTCGTAAGTTGACCACTGATTGTTACCTGTGTTTTTGAGACTCCTGATAACATTTTATACACATGGGCACAAAATTTAGTAACAGAACATAATAATGCCTATTGTATTGTGTAACACACCTTTTCAATGCTGATGTTTGTACTAGGGTATTCACCAGAATGGAGGCTTCACCAAAGTTTGGTTTGCCATGAAGACATTCCTTACACCGAGCATCCTCATCATTATGATCTGGTACTGGAGACGCATCACCCTCATGAGCAGACCTCCTGTGCTGCTGGAGAAGTAAGGCTTTACCCATATTTTCATATGTCTGTGTTGTAATCTGGGAAATGCACTTAAATTATTCAGTTCGTGTAGTTTATTATGCCTCTGTTTAGTTGTCATGAAAGCAATATCTCAGGAAATGGCTTGATTGAATGTCTTAAACTTGGGATAAACAGTTGTAGTTAAAAATGAACTAATGATATCATTGGACTCAAAATTCCTTGTCCTACCTACAACATGGCAAATTTTTGGTTGTATGTCAAGAATCAAATTGCTAATTAGTGTTGTGTAATGGATGAAGTGATGATATTTCGTGCACGAAAGGTCAATTTCATCGGACATGTTCTAATAAAACATTTTTGTTGTGTAATGTGTAATTGAAGGCTGAAATCATACACATCAGCATAGTGTGTTTGTGTATAGTGCATGTCAATTTAACTTAATTTGTTCAAACTCTACTTTATGTATTTATATTATACAGTACAATTCTAGATGGACATGAACTGCAACTTATTTGTTCACAAAGCCGTAAAACCAGTAGGGCTATAATTCTTGTTGTATGTACTGTATCTAAAATATTTGTGTATACATATAGGTGCAAGGAAATTCTACTACCCATGTAATTTGTTATTATATTAAAAATTGCAGCAAAAAAATAACTAAAACTCAGTATTGTAATTGCCTGGGGGTAAATAGGCATTGAGACAGCTGGTCTGAGTTTTGATGGGTCTCTGTAGGCACTTCCCCAAGGGAGTGAGTGAGAACAATCCATGTGCTGGGTGACTTGTGTCATCCATGATATTTAGGGACTAAAACCAAGAGGTGTGTGCTGAATTTGGCAGTGGTGCTCCAGAGCTGATTCCACTCCTTAATGTTCTTGTTGGATGTGGTTGCTGAACTACACCAGTATGCCTTATAAGATCCCTTACTTAGGATTTGTATGCAAAGTGGACACTGCCAGCACCAAAACAGCTGACTGTGGACACTGGTCATAATGGTTTCATACTGAGCCACAGAGGCCCTGCTTCAGTATGTCTGCTAAGAAACAGCACCTATAAACTATGGATGAAATCTGCAAGTAGGTCACGTTAATGCTGTGCACTGAAGGTCACAAAAATCAGAGTATGTTGTTTGTAATGTCAGAGGAACAGTGTTATTACGTCCCCATCAGTACTTCGCAATAAACTGTCAACTGGCAGTTAACATTTAATAACATCCAGTTATGTCATTTGTTGAAAAAAGTCTCTGAAAAGTATAAATTAGAATGCATTCTTCACTCTGATCTATATAAATTATACAGAGGGTCCTCTTGTCAGATTTTCTCAGTTATTTTTTTTTGTAAAATAGTTGAGATCACTTTAGTTCATACCTTTTTATCTATACTCATCATAGTTGCAGGTAGATTCAGATTGTGTAATAGTTTGATCTCCATAGTGTGAAAAACCTATGCTCAGAGCCCAGTGTTTGTCTAACCCCCTGCTGTGGTGGGAAGATGGATCAGTAAGAGGCCGTGCTCTACGCCACAGGAAGTGCCTGGCGAAGCGTGAAACGCGTTACAAAATCTGCAAGCTAGCACCCAGCCGACACACTCTGCACACACACAGCTCACTGAGAAAACACGTGCACACACACACAGTGCTCTCCTTCCCTATATCTTTTCCAGCTCAGGACTCTTATTCCCAAAAGAGCAGTGGGCTCTTAGGAAGTGCAACTTGTACCCTATTTGTGGAGGGCAGATGATTTTTTCATGCTGTAAAAGCTTTACCAGAGTGTCCTGTCGTGCTAGTCCACAGAGGTGTCAGAATGGGCCAACCTCAGACTTAATCTAAACTGAGAGGACAGATGTAAAATGACCTATAGTGACACAGTGATAAAATGACAACATTCAACTGCTCTATAACTTATTTCATCTAGATAAGAAAATGGTCTTGAATCCTACAATATATAATAAAATATCTAAAATCGACTAGGCCTGTTATATATATTTTTTGACTTGTGTGCTTACAGTAAATTAAATGTTTCCAGCAATGTTCAAAATTTTCCACTTCCACAGGGCTGTGAATGCAGCATGGTATGTTCATGGGTGTCTGTGTGTTAAATCATTTGGTTATAATGGTGTTTAGTCTGGAAAGTGACTATTGGCATGCAGCATTTTACTCAGATTGCGTCACCGTTGGCTTTTCTCACCTAGTTTTGCAGACATTTTCTAGTGAGAATGAATGTATGCCTCAGCTGTGTGTGGCTTTGAATGAGCTTTCACTGTCAGATTACAACCATACATATTGATGACAATTTGGCAACATGATGTATCAAACTTAATACTGTACATACTGTATTATATGTAATCTGAACATTGGGACTTGCACATTTATGTTATTTATATACATTTTATGAAATCTGAAGATGCTTTACAACACTATCAAATGGTATGGGTTTTAAATGGCACAAAATTAAATACTGTCTGGTACATATTTTTGTAAGTTATTTAGGTGTGTTATTGTTTTTTTGTTTTGTTTTTTTTTTAGAAATGGTATGGCATAAAAACTAACTGGTACTCGTGTGCATCACTGTTTTCTTATTTTTACTTACTTCAGATATAGGATTTCATCTTAGCGGTGACACAACATGCCTGTTAGAGTTGGGGGGCTCGTTACTTCATAAACTACTGAATTTTGAAGCTTTTTTGTACTCTTTTTACTGGTGTGGTGTCAATTGCTGTTTAATTTTTGCCCAGACTTGTTCACAATCCCAGTGTTCCTGATTCTGCTCACCTAAATGGAATGCTGCCATAATTGGTGTTGTTTGTCCAGACCTGTGTTTATTGCCATCACATATCAAGATACTGTGGAAAAAAAAGTGTACTTTGTCTTAAAGCACAACATCAGTCCTTTTGTCTTTTGTACACACATACACTTTTAAACACTCAATTTACCCACCTCAGCCCCCCCTGTCTCTGTGGTGTTCAGGACACATTCTCTGCATACCAGGCAAATGTGATTGCACTCTATTACTTCTGAGGAACATTACTGCTGAACTTTCTGGAGTGGGTTTGCTTAGAACTTTTATTACTTTATTTCTGTTACCCACAGTGATGGGTACATTTTCAGGATACCTTTTAACTGCTGCTTTTTTCTTCCCCGTGTTACTCCCTCTTTTTCCTCTATTGGCGTCATCATCTCATGTACTGGCGGCATGCAGGGGCTTGCTGCAGACATGAGAAGATGAGCTGTATTGTGCCTTCCTGTAAGGCTGTCTGTTTTTAATTTCTCCTCCCACTAGATTTCAAGGTTGTGTCGAATGAGGTTAGCTGGTGAGGAATTATGTTGAATTTGATCGGCTGGTATGGAAACAGTGTGGTTGTAGTTGGGGCTGGGTATCGCCACACAAGGTCCCAAGTCCATACGATTCGATTTGACATTGATATTTTAGTTACAATACTACTTGGGTGATGCCTTGTTAAAAGGCTCCGTAAATTTATTGTCGACGTTGTATTTTACTTCGATTTTGCAGATCTTGCATACGGCATTGCTTTTATCCAGTTCATCACCGTCTTCCTCCTTTTATGAAGCCGAAATTCACCTAGACGTCTGCTTTCAGATGTGATGGTGCTCTGTCTATAGGAGCCTCCGCTATGTTTGTTGTTGTTTGAAGATCATGATAAATCTTGCGAGCTCCGGTCACGCTGAGAAGTGAACCAACGGGGTAAAATGCATTTTTAAATATCGATACTGGGATTTATGTATCGATTCTCGTTCCTTCACGTGAAGATCGATTCAAAATCGATTTTTTTAAATTTTTTTTTTTTTAACCCTAGTTGTAGCTGAATGGATAATCTAATCAATAATGAAATCCAATGAGTCTGCTCAGCAGACACAGATGCACCCCTACTACATTAAAATGTTTTTGTCTGTGTACTGCAAAGGTAATTATAAATAATGTGATTTGGATGAGACAGTTAATCAGGCCACGTCTGACTGAGTCGTTCATTCTAACTCTGCTGGTATTTGTTTTTGTTAGAAAAAAAGGTCTGATATTTGCATAACATTTGGAACAAACATATAATGGAGACAGAAGTTTTAGTGTTTGTAGTGATGGTGTTATTATCCAGAATCAGTCAGATTATCACATTTACTGAACTGTAACAATGGCATTTCTATAAAAGGCGTAAAAACATGCACATTCATATGTCTGAAGATGTGGTCAGTGTTCAAAATAAATTAGATATTAGTAACTGATGAATGAAAGTCAAGCAAAAACATGTGTGAAGTGAAATGATGCTGAAAAATGAAAGGCACCAAGTGAAAACTGCCAATGCATCATTACTTTGAATGCACACTAGAACTGAACTAGATCAATCGAATTTAAATTGAAATTGGGCTTTTTAATTAGGGTGATATTTATTTACTTTTTGGGGTAAATCGTCAAATGAATTTCATCTCTCTCGCGGCTCATGGGGATCAGTCGGAATACATGGTCCACGCATGCATGTATGACTGGTGCCTGCCACTGACTTACATTGGTATAATTTCTGAGGGCCCATCACAGAATTTTCAGGGATTCCTTGATACCATCACAGATTTGAGGTAGGGAGCAGTGCTTTGCATTGTGGGCTGCACTTGAAAATGGCATGCTGACTTCTCTTGTCTTTTGTAGAAATGCCCCAAAATTGCGTTTTCAGTAGAAAAAAAATCATGCAGCCCTAACACACACTGCACCAGTTCATCTCCATGAGGTTTCACCATTTGAAGCTGTTTGTTTTCCAAATTACCATAAATTTGAGATCACTAGACTTAGGTCTAATTTTAATGTTTTTACATCTGCAGAGTAATCTTTGCTTTGGGGATCTCTATGACGTTCATCAACATCCCAGTGGAGTGGTTCTCTGTTGGCTTCAACTGGACCTGGATGCTGCTTTTTGGAGACATCAGGCAGGGCATCTTCTACTCCATGCTCCTCTCCTTCTGGATCATCTTCTGTGGGGAGCATCTCATGGTACTGTACCCAGCCCCACTCATTTTGCATGATGTTTTTTTTTTCCTGCTGTCTCAGCCACAGCATCTCAGGCTTTTATGTCCTATGCTTGAATTCTTAGGACAGAGCATCTCACTGAATAACAAGTGCTTGTTTACAGGAATGCCTCACTGTTCTGCTCCTTCTCCTCTTTCTTCTTTCAGCCTAATTTAAACGGCTCAGAATGAGTGACTCAATCAAGCAGGTCCTTGAAGATGTAACTCATTTTTTACATCCTTGAAGTTTTCTGAAGGTGTTTGGTGAATGTAACAACTGAACGCTTCACATCTGTTCCAATTGCAACCACCACTTTACAGCGCTGCAAAAACACATTAGTTGTTTGGATAAAAACAGTGTTGAGAAGATTAGATTTGAAATTCAAAGGATACTGAGTACTTTTTTATCAAACAAAGTATAATGTATAATAACATTTAGCTCTAATTATTACTTTTTATCATTTAATGTATCTTCTGTAATTACATAAACTTGATGATTACTCAGTTTTGATAGGGAACTTTTGGCAGCATTGTAGAGTCTCCAATCTATTAGATATTCAGCAGTGAAAGTTGTTTTTTGTGCAACAGCCTGCCTATGTAAACGAGACTCAGATCTGTCAGATTGTAAATTTCTATGGCAATAGTGAGATGCCCATTTTTGACAGGGATTGAATGAAAAATTGATGTACAGATACATAATCATCTAAGATGAACTTTTTGAGTCGATTCGTGCCTCACACTGAGGTCATTCTGACGGACTCATCCCTGCTTAGATCTGAACTCTATGGTTATGTTTTATGAGAACACATAACCAATCTTTGTGTTAGTCTGTGATCTTTAGCCACATATGTTAGACTCACAATCAGTAAAGATTTTTTTTCTTTTTGGTCAGACAAGCAAGATTCAAAGACACGCCATGATAATGTTGGTGTTAGCTCTGCTGTCTGCTTTTTCTGTAGATCTGCCAAAAACAGACACCCCCGAAAAGAGAAAAGATGGAAAGCAACAGAATGACCATTAGATTTTACACATCAAAGTTTTTGCGCAGGTTGTGACCGTTGACGCATCTAATCATATCCCTCTTACTTTATTTGCTCTATTTTGCATAACATTTAAGTCGCTTCAAAATGATTCCTGAATGACAGAAGTTACGACCCTCTGCTTTTTCTTAATTTTTTCTTTTAAAAATCACATTCATTTCAGTTCCCCACACTCTTAACTGCAGTACTTATACTACATTCCATGGTTTTACAGACAAAGATTTTTCCCACCATGTCTCCGCTGTCATTTTTGTCCAGGAAACAGAGTTCTTTGAAGCAGAATTCATGGGTGGAGGACAACTGCAGCTGCTCTGTGTGCCAGCCTTGAAAATCTTCCCTGAACGCCCCACAAAAAAATCTAAGGTCATTCTCCACTGGCAGAAAATGCATCTATAGTTTAGCCTGGACTGGGCAGTCATGGAGATGGTCAGACTTTTTTTTCTCCTCCTCAATCAAAGGGACCATTTAACTTCTTTTCCCTCCTGCTCAGCTGTCTTGGTGGCAGTCTGTTGCTCCTGCATGAGCTATTCGTCTGCCAGGCTGAGCTCTGCTTACATACAGTATGTGTGAAGACTTTCAGTTGCTAAAGTAGTATTTTCTCGTTTTGGCATTCATGTACATGTCCGCTACCCTTCTTTGGTGCTTTGTGTGGAACTGAGGCTTTGTGCTTCTCTATGTCAAGTCAATTGTGTCACCAAGGTTCTTCAAGTACAACTCCACCTGGATGTTTATCATGTAATACGTTTTGCTCAAACATTTCACTCTTTACATGCTTTTTGTGGCAGCACTTGTAGACAAATACTTGTGTGTGCTTCATTGTACAGTCATGTTTGCAGCACCTTGTTTTTTTTTGGTTTTTTTACTTTTTCTTTATGTATTACATCAATGTGTTTTTTACTATTGATGCATGCATTTCACTAAATCTAAATATTAAAACAAATTCTTTCACTGTACTGAGAATCAAATTATGCTTTTAAGTTTAAAAAAAAAAAAGTGTTTATCATTGATAGAAATGCATGCATTGAATTCCTATGATTAGATGTAACTGGGGTCACTGATGTTGCATAATATATCTACTCTTCTAAACACCTCTGGGATTTATATTGATGTCCTAAATGCTCTATATATTGAACCAGAGCTTTATGTAGAAAACATTGGTTCCTAAGATGCTGCAGTTTATGGTAACTAATCCTGTATACACAGCTTCAGTAATTAACATGTCCTATAGAGCTGCTGGCAAATGTACCACAGGAGAATATATACATACAGTGTCTTTAAAATTCACAATTTTTTGGACTTGATTTTTTTTTTTTTTTGTGCAACTTTGAATCGCATAGATTCTGCTTTTTTTAACACTGTAATTTCAAGGTTCTATTTAATTTTTGGGCCCCTGCGTTCATTACTCATGCAACAAGGGTTCACATAATGACGAAATACAGAGCTCTTTGCCAACATCGGCAATAAATCAGAGGCAGTGCAGGAAAATGGAAATTCATACCAGTCCACTTGCGTAAATGTGGAAGGAAGGTAGACAGAGTTATGGAAGCACTAAGCATATTTCTAGCACTGGATGAGAGATACCTGTGGTAAAATGGTATTGGCTGCAAAGGAAAGTTCCCAAATGAGTGAAAAGACCCAGAAGTATTGATGCAGCAGCTACAATAAGAGTCAGTTTAAATCTTGAAATGCTAAACAAAAACGTGCTTCAAAGCTTCCTGTCATGTCTGCTTTGGTCCAATGTCTCATTCTTAAGCTAGTTCTAATGCTGTCCTCCTTGTGGCATTATCACACGGTCCAACCACTGAAGACAAGCTATGTGCATGATCAACATGGGATAGAGATGCTCATTAACATCTGTTTATTTTGCATTTTCTGTTTTATGCCACAACCTGATGATATTCTTTTTGTTAAAAAAAAACAAAACAAAAACAGTACTGCACAAAATTCTCCGGCTACCATTAGATTATAGATTCAAGCCTTAAGCCTTAAAAGTTATTCTGCAGGAAAAAAATTTCCATAGGCCAAATAGCAGGTTTTTTGAGAATGACTTTTTTTGTAATGTGAATTCAGGTCAGACAAAGTGCAAATTTTGGTCTGTGTGTATGTAAAACTATGCACATATCTTAAGAAAAGAGATTGAGAAATAACTATGCATACTTATGTCAACCCTTCAAAATCAACAAAGTGCATGGTGGCCTAAGATCGCTTCATTTAACAGTATGATGCAAAAGTGACAAATGAAGCGAAGTTACAGCATGAAAATTCAGTTGACTTTGGTTTCCTTATATTGGGCATTATTGTGTTGCCACCCTTTATGAATATCATTAAACACTTCACTCACAGATGAAGTGCTGCTCCATCTGCCAAGATTGAAATTATAATGAAATTTCAATCTTTACAGAAATCAAAAATGAAAGTGTAATATAAGGCATCAGTGTTAATATAGATATATATTTTTAACCAGGTTGTATATAGACTCTAAGATCAGTATGCTGTGCAGAGTCTTCCAGATAGTAAGATGTGGTCCCCAGCAGCTTTAAAAGTGCAGATGGTTTGTTTTGAACTCCCTCAGACCACAGAATCCTCTGCTCTGCTGAAGGAAGTTCATTCCTTGATAGTATCTGTACATTGCAGTAAACGTAAAAAAAAAACCCCAAAAAAACAAAACACTAACAACCTAATCTCTTAGTGTTTAGACCGTAAAACAGAGCTTGAAGGGTGAATACTTGTGTTTCTGCTTCACTTTGAAATTCTGTTGATGGGGGGTGATTCTCCTTAACTGTAACTGTGATGCTAAAACTAAAATGTACAAAAAAAAAAGCCCAAGGGGAGAATACTTGAATAGATATTTTCAGAGGCACTAAACATTTAAAAGTGTTTTGGAGACATGGGTTAAAGCTGGAAATGGTGTCTTTTAATTTCTTTCTTGATTTATTTGATTATTCTTGGATGCTTTCACTATGTACTTTGGTCAGATTTAAACAGATTTACATCCTTATCCTGTTGTGAGGTCTGTGTATTTGATCTGTATTTCCTCCAAAGGTTTTTTTTTTTTTCAAGCACTTGTGGTTTCATGGATGCTTCATTAACATTTAGCCTGGGGCTTTCAGTCAAATTGGATGATAGAACAGTATGTGATCTGTGGTCTGGAGACTGTAACATATCTCATCTGCATGTTTTCATGATTTGTCTTTTCTCCTCAGGACCAGATGGAGAGGAACCGTTTCTCAGTTTACTGGAAGCAGGTCGGACCGGTCGTTTTCGGCTCCTTCTGCCTTTTCATATTTGACATGTGTGAGAGGTGAGACCAGGTTATTAATTCGCAATTTAGGATTTTTTTTTTTTTTAACCCCTCGGCCAGAAATGGCTGAAGGGGTATTGTAATCATTTTATTGTCTGTCCATTCAATGAATTAATCACATTATCTAAAGAATGCTTTGACATATCTGCACCAAATTTAAAATGTGAATGCATCGTGGCATGGAGCAGACACCTATTGAAAATACGTCACCTTGATCTACTTTTCCATACGTCAAATGGAGATGTGACCTTTTGTTGTTGTGATGTTTGCTTTAAACAGCCTTGTGCAGTTATGATATGAGTACTTTGAAATTTAAATATGAATGGTATAAGTTTTACAGAAATCTAGTCTAAATTATAGGGCAGTAACTTTCAACAGAATCTTACACTATCTTTGGCCGAGGGCGATTAAGTGTGCAGCACATTAAGTTACTTTAAATTAAATGACATACCTGTTTCAGATGCATTTGTGGTGTTTTTGAAATACCATACATACACACATTCACAATTAATATATTATAAAATGCAAACTAGCTGCCTCTGGAATTATTGCTATTGGTCTCAAGATAAATAATCTAAGTTTTTATGATTTTGGGTAATTTTCCTTATTTTCACAATTTAAAACCTTGATTTTTCAAATCAACAGAACATGTCATCTATATTAACTGAAAAGATCAGATTCTGTGTGATTTGTTCCACCAGTTTTCTTATGAAAGAAAGTAGGTCTGACAGAATTTTAAAGCTATAACACAGCGATAGGTTGGAGCAGATTTAAGTTGATATTTGAAAGAAATATAGTGGTAACACCTTTCAGGAGGACCACCATGCAGTATTACCTTTTAATCATATCTAAGTCAAAGTAATTAATAGTTAAAAAAAAAAAAAATCAGGGCCACTGAACAAGACACACAAATTAGTCAATGTTTCTAGACTGTAGCCGTACTCACTTTTTTAAATAATTGGTTATTATTTGCTGCTTCTATTTAATACTATTATCCAGCTCTTTCATAAAACATTGTATTCTAACTATCTATACATTCCATACAAACAAACACATTAGGACAATGTAATGTAGCGTCAATGTTTGTGACGTATGCTGCTGTGAGTTAACATGAGAATTCCTCCGTCTTTTTATCCACAGAGGAGTCCAGTTGACGAACCCCTTCTACAGCATCTGGGCGTCTGATGTGGGAACCGAGCTGGCTGTATCTTTTTTTTTTTTAATGTTTTTTAATAAAATAAGAAATAATTCACTACTGCCATATGTGAACATCACCCAGGGTCTTGACGAGATACCTGCCAGACTGAGCGATGCAAGATTCATCAGCGCACCTCTTCTCTCGTCTTTCTCCTCCCTCTCTGTCTCTGAGCGTTGCTGGGATGAGCTTGCTTACGTTTCCCAACTCACAGTGGGTTGACAAAGGCAGCTGGTCTATAACGGGGTCATCAAACCTTTATAAGGCACACTGCCGACTGCTCTGCTTTGCTGCAAACAAGTGCAAGTCATAAGGATTTATAAATAAACCCAAAAAGACATTATTTGACTTGTGCAAGTGCAGTAAAAGTTATTGATTTAACAAAGCAAATTGATTGTGAATATTTGAAACTGTCCCAGTACTTTTCTTTACATCGATACACACTTCCCCAAACCTTTTCTAACTGTAAATTGACACACTGCAGTGACTTATAAACCCTACCTCCTCACCGTTGTCTCATCATTTGTCAGTCGTATTGTCTGTAGTTGCTCATAATTAGCTGCAGTATAGTCCAGCTTTTTTCACCATCATAACGAACAGTTGATATGATTACTTTAACTGTAATATCAGGGATGTGTGTGTTGGTATTTCCTTGACTGCTCTCAACTCAGATGGCATTCATAATTGTGGCAGGAATCTGTGCTTGCCTCTATTTCCTCTTCCTCTGCTTCATGGTTTTTCAAGTCTTCCGCAACATCAGTGGTAAGAGGTCCTCCCTGCCCGCCATGTCCAAGGCCAGACGCCTGCACTATGAGGTGAGTGGTTTGAGTAAATTTAACATGACTGTTTCTGAGCTACTCAATGCAAGAGATTCTAACTCATAACATGCAATTTGTTGTTACAGGGTCTGATTTTCAGATTTAAATTCCTCATGTTGGTCACTTTGACCTGTGCTGCCATGACGGTCATCTTCTTCATCATCAGTCAGGTGAGCAGTTCTTAGATTAAAGAAACTCCTTTATTGCTAACTGTTTTATTACCAGTGACGTACCATATATGTGGGTACATTTTGGGAAAAGTAGGTCAAAGTTAAGATTTTTTATGATTTTTTTTTTCTCATTTTATATGTCTATAAAACATCAGTTGTGTTTCAATTTACTTCAAACTTGGCACATGTATAGAGGCAGTTAATATGCTGATTTATTTATTTATTTAACCTTTATTTTACCTGGTAAAATCAATTGAGAACAGCTTCTCATTTACAATGATGACCTGGCAGGAGGTTCCATCAGACAAAAGACGAGATCAAAATAAACAAACAAGACAAAGCAAGACAGAACAATAACAGATAAAAAGAAACAGTACATGTGTAGCACATGTATAGACAAAAAAAAAAAAATCAAAATTTTACCGAATGTATTTTTGTCATTTCCAGTCAAACTATCTCATCACACTTAAAATAAGACATAATCACCTAAAGAGTAACTTTTCAGTAAGATATAATGACTTATTTTAGACAATAGATCTTGAAAATCTTATTTCAAGAAATCTTACAAAGATCATTTTCACTTTTTCCATTGGCAGATGTTCTTGGTTAAACAAAGCAAAAGTAATCTTGAATTAAGCAAAAAAAAAGTCTGCCAGTGGAAGAAGTGAAAATTAACTTTGTAAGATTTGTTGAAATAAATATTTCAAGAGCTATTGTATAAAAATAAGTTCTAATATCTCACTGAAAAGGTACTCCAAGTTAGGTGATTATGTCTTATTTGAAGTGTGATGTGATATTTTGACTAGAAATGACAAAAAATATACTTTTTAACACAATTTAGATTTTTGCTCTGTAGACATGATGACATCAGTTGGATCGATGCCAAAATAAGCTGCAATACATGCGACGGGTGGGGTTTCTTTTGCCTGGCACCACTTCTTTTAGTTTATTTTACTTATTTATAACATCTACAAATCAGACATGTATATAAATAAATAAATAGTCGTAAGTAACCAGAAATGAATGAGCATTTATGACTTGCTGCAGTAAAGAACAACTATGTGTTGTTTCCATGTTTGTTGGTTCAGGTGAACGAGGGCCACTGGCACTGGGGAGAGCACACTGTGCAGGTGAACAGCGCCTTCTTCACTGGTATCTATGGGATGTGGAACCTCTACGTCTTTGCCATCATGTTCCTCTATGCTCCATCTCACAAACGCTATGGAGATGAGCAGTCAAGTGGCCAATGCATCACTGGTAACTACATTTTTCTATCATTGTCTGAGTGAAGATGGATGTCATGTTTATGTTTGAGTACATTTTTAACCAATCTTCATTTTGTGTCTAGGTTTTGTCTATGACAAATGAGTTCAAAATAACCACATTTGTTAAACTTTAGTTTGATATAAATAATACCCATGTTTATAAACCCCCAACAATGTCAACTTACTGTTGGTATTAAAACTTGGTCTGAAAAGTGCATTTTCAGATGAAGTTAAGTAAGATGTTACTCGTTGCATTATATTAACATCTTTATGTCTAAATCTTTCTTTTTATTTATTTTTGTGCTTTTCGTCTAAATCTTACATGAAAATGACACCAGTCTTTTAATACACATAATATTCTTGTGAGCAGTGACATTGGCAGAGGCATAAATAAGTGTCTACATTCTTTATTATAATGACACAGTCCAGAGACTTGACACAGAGTACTTGTACTTTTATACTTTAAAGTAAATTTTAAAGGAAGTACTTTTACTTAAGTAAAGATGTAGTACTTATACTTTTACTTGAGTAAATATTTTGCAGGGTATTGGTACTTTTACTTAAGTACTAAACTTCAGTACTTCCTCCACCCCTGCCAATAGCACAGTGATGAAACTTATTCCTATAATGTTCTGAAGTGTTTTGTATTGAATCATCTTTGTTGGGTTTTGTACAATGCACAGAATACATTTTTAAAAAGGGCAAAAAGCGATGTCACGAGCTGGAAAAACTACAAATAAGAATACATGTCCAAAGAATGCTGCAAAACCCTGAAAAATATTGTCATATCTGATATATTTTAGTCATAAAATCCCACATGTACAGTAAGGTCAGGTTAATCAAGTTATTGTACCTTTTAAGGCGTTCTATTGTTGTAACTCTACATTGATCGTAGGTCTCTTTAAAGCTGTTGAATCGGTGTTATTTCAGTCGCTCTTACTTCATTCTGATGGAGGGCCCATCCTGTCTCCTGCTGTAAAGCTGCCTATTCATCCCAAGTTTGTTTTTGGAGGAGGGGACTGGGTTAGTGATTGAGAAGTACCCAGATTCCCAGGGGAAAGAAGGGTCTCTTTGGCCCGAGAGGGTGATTCTAATGGACAACAGGCTTCCTTCCAGAAGGAAAGGAAAGGAGAAATGAAGCGGGAGGGTGGGGAGGAGAGCAGTGAGGTAATGAAAACCATCCATCCATCTCCTGACGTCACTGACACAGTGAGAGAAAAAGAGGGTTTGAAGTCCTGGAAGCTTTCCCTGAACTGCATCAGCCGGTCTGAGGGGACAGGGCCTCTCTCCAACTCTGTGTTGATTTACTTTATCTGCTCTGGAGTTTCACTTCTGTCCTGAACAAGTGAAAGTATTTATGGAAATGAAATTCAGCTAAAGTAGTTCGATATGAAACAGAATATGTGATAGAAATGGATAAAAGGGTGAACTGGGTAGTTTGAGAACCAAAACACGTGCAGAATTTATTTACAACCACCTTAATGAAGACACTGAACAATCGTGTTTTACTTATTTTTGTTTTTAATTAGTTACTCAGAGCAAAAATGGAATCATACAAATATATTAGATTAGATTAGATTAGATTTAGATTAGATGACTTTATTAGTACCCAAAGGTAGATTTGGTTTACAGTTAAGTGATCTCTGCTCATACAAAACACCCAAACATTTGGACACACATAACATACAAGTATTTCACACTGAATATAAAACAATACCAAAAGTAGTGCATTCTATTTAAGAGACATGTTATCACATAGTTAAATTACACTAAAATCAACCAACCATGAATGTGAAATCAGAGATGAACATCATTGAAATGTCATCTTATGTGTTGTATGTTTAACCGATACATCTGTGCATTGCTGTTACAAAAAGCTTCACAAAGCTAAAAAAAAATCATTTGGAGGATTGCAGATTTATAACAAACAGGAGTTCAGAGACAATTCAAATAAAATCAAAAAAGGCTCTACAGTAAAAGATAGTGTTTTTATTTTGCATCAATATGGACAATTTTAATATCAAGACTGATTCCAACAAAACAAATAAATGGAACAAAAACAGAAAAAGGTGATGCCTTTCTTCATATGTCTGTACATATCACACACAAAAACAAACAAACATGACAAAACTGAATTACAAATATAAGCCACATGTAGAAAAAACATCATAATGTTTAGGTGGGAGTATAATTAATGTTCATTATTTTCAGAACATCCAGAAAACGCTTTTTAAATGTTTATTTTTTATAATTGTCTTTTTGCACAATAAACTGTTTCTCTATTGTATTTTTTTTTTTTAAGGTAAATGTATTTCTTCCATCTCCAGAAAACCATAATGTTCCTTTTTAGTGGTGCAATATATATAAAGAAAATGAAGACATTCAGAAACTCCTGCTCTGTGATGTGATGCTGTTGGTGACGGTTTATATCTATGTTTGCAGGAGACACTGGAGCAAACAGTGGCGAGGACATCCAGCTGACCACCACCATCACCCACGTGGACGGCCCCACTGAGATCTACAAGATGACCGGCAAAGAGGCCCAGGAGTAGACGTCACACTGTTATTCAGACGCCCCACTACCTACTGCTCCAACGTTCCCCTCCCCTAGATATGTAACCATTCAGCTTTTTCTCTTTACGTCAGTTCCAACGACAGTCCACCCTGCATGTGCCCTCCAGTCTCTCAGAATGTCTCTGTCCAAACACTAAATCCTGACTGTGTGACATGTTCGTGTTTCCCGACTCCCGAGTTCTTACTGAATCTCCCAAAGGCTGAATATTATCACTGCTCATATCAGTCCTTTTTCAATTCATAGTGGAGCGTTGTCTTACATTTCAAACTTTAGGTAAACTGTGTTGTGTTTGTAATGCTACACAATGCTTTTGACACCGAGTCAGGTACAAAAAGCTGCTTTATTAAAAAAATCTAAGTGTAAAGAAAACTATTCTTGGAGGTCAGAAGTTGCACTTTGTAGCCGGCACACTCCATTTTTTTTTTTTTTTTTAAAACAGTAGTTTGGTTAAACTTGATTGAAAAGACCTGAGATTTGAGCAGATGTTACTTAACCATTTGGTTTGTTTTCTGCTTTATTTACTGGTTACACTCCCAGCATTTCACACATACATACTCTCCCATAGAATGTAGATGATGTGGGGTCCTGCTGTCAGTCATAGTCCTTGAAGTGGTGGAGTTTTGCTTTCTTTTTTCTTTTTATATCATTGGGGAAAATGTACAGATCACATAGCCACTTTGGAAATACATACTGTACATTCATTATGTTACAATGTAGATATCTATTTTTTATAAAGTGCTTATTTTCAACTTCATAAACTTTATGCATCAGTAAATTGTTGACAGGTATGATTTGAAGTTGATTGTAGCCTATTACACATGGTTTTTAGTTTTTGGCTTTTTATGCTTATTTAAATAAAACTGTTTACTTAATATTTTGGCTTTGTTTGTTTTCCATGTATTACCACATTGTTTGTGCATAACCTCTAAATATGAGCCTGTATTGATGTAGGGATGGTGCCTCTGCAAGGCTCACAGTAGAACAACAAACCAGTTTTCTTTCCTCACAGCAGTCAAGCTGGAAATAGACGGCAAGTGTGAGAGAGGAAGTGTGGACTTTAGAAATAAAAGCATAAATTTTACATAGAATCTGGATAAAGGTTGATCTATCAAGAAACGACTTACTACATTTATCATATTAAAACTGCATTGAAGTGCAAATGAATACAAAGTGAAACAATTCACTACTTGACACGTTTAGCAAATGATATGATGATACTTATAACATTTTAATTGATTTCATTAATTTTATGTATGAATTCATTCATAAAATCACTTAACCTTTCTAGATTCACTTTACTACTATGTTTATGCTTCATTATATACTGCTGAATAATTGAATTTATTGCAATATATATATAAGATTTTCATATGTTTGTAGATTTCCTTTCATGAGTTCAGAAAAATAACCTTTTTTTTTTTGTTTTTGAGTTTTGTAAAGTTAAAATTGTTATGAAAATCTTGTCATGCTCAAATATGTAATAGCTTATTATGTTTGGGACAAAGTCATGCTATTTTCTTACAACGGGCTTTAATTGTGGTTACAATACTTAATTAGGAGTAAATTAATATATACATGTGTTGAAATATCCTTTCATTCTGTTTTTATACTGTCTAACTACTGTGCTTTACTTTGGTTATTATGGACCAATGTTTTAATACTTCATTCAAAGATTCAACATATTCGATTTTTTTTAATTGTTGATTTATTACTGTAGATAAGCAGAATATACAGAGGATTGAAATACCGTTTCTCACCTTAAATGTCATGTAATTTTAAAATGGTAAAAGGATAAATAAAGTGATATGAAAGAAACTATGATACAATATAAACTAGCACAATACTGTAGTAACAGCAATACGGTAATGAAAGATGATGAGGTGCATAATGGAACAAAACAGTAACAAATATGACGATTAAAAAAAGTGTGACTAGGGCGTTAGAAGTGTAAACATAAGTTGTATATTTGGCTAAAATGTGCAAATTCTACATTCCCCGGACCTCAGTACTAATCCGGGTTTCGTAAATATCGGAAGTTTTATGTTGAAGGGGCAAACCGGAAATGCCCTGTGCACCACGGGTGATTGACCGTGGGGAACATCCGCCAGTGTCTCGGTGGGTCCGCCTCTCACCTCCGACTAAATTCTGCCGTCCTCGTCTCGAAGCGTCCAAGTGGATGAGGAAAAAGGAAAGGAGGGGGAGAAGGAGAAACTGGTCGAACTGAGAAGAAAAAGTCAGCGACAATTGAATATTAACCAGAACAGCGGCGGAAAGTGATTGCGGTGGGACTCGGCAGCTTTGAAGTCCACGGTGTGTTTTTATGGTTGTGGACGAGTTAGTGTAGTTGTGACATTGCAGTGGCAAAGGTCTCCTCCCAGTCTGTTGACGGATACAGTTTGGCTTCAGTCAGCGGAGACACGGCGAGACCTGAGTGTACATTAACCCGGCCAGGTAAGACCCTTCAATGCGTCCGTAAAGTATCCACGAACAGCGAATGAAATGCGCTTTTTAACGAAGCAACAGTTGGTTCGTTGATCCGACTCTGGTGACACGTTCAGGGTCTGTTCAGTCCATAATGATTAAACGCAACACCGTAAATATTAGTGTTTTATTTGCCATATTGGTGTGGTGTTTTGCTGTGGTATTCAACAGGTGAAGGTTCATTCTGTGGGTTTTACTCCACAGACTGCTATCTGGGCCTTTACTCTGATTATTCCCACAGGCCCCACCTACTGTGTTTGCCACAAATGACTTATTCTGGAAAGCACACAGATTATCCTACAGAAAAAGAACATTTGAACTGACCATTTTTTAAGAATATATTGGTCCATGCAGTGCTTTGAAAACCCCAGTGGACTGTTTTCATGTCATGGATGTTTCTGGAAAATTACATCTTTTAATGTCAAAATCAGTGATGCAGCTATTAATTCAGGGGTGTCAAATTCATTGTATTTCAAGGGACACAAACAAACCAATGTGATCTCAAGTGGACTAGACCGGTGAAATTTTGGGCATAATAACCTATAAGAATATATATATTTTTTCTATTTGGTGTGTGAAAAAAGTAAAATCACATTATGAAAATGTGAATTACCTGAAAAGAAAATAAGTGTAATTTCAATAATAATATTGTTAATCTTATTATTAACACAATTTACTGATCACGGTGGATAGATAGGTTGACAAATGCATGAAACATTTAGTAATAGGTATAATATTGTTAAAGTTGGACTTATTTTTATTAAGACATTTCAGGTTTTTAATTTTGTCCAGGTTATTTACATTTTATTGTGAAAGGATAGTTTGTAAATGTAAATATTTTCATAATGTGATTTAACTTTTTTCATGTTGTCATTGCTCATAGGTTATTATATAATATTTTACTTGAGTTCACATTGAGCTGTATGTGGCCCCTGAACTAAACGAGTTTGACACCTTCTATGTAATTCTTGCATTTCTCAAATTAAATTCATCCCACAGGCTGGTTTGGAGCCTTTGGAAGGCGTGTTTTGGCCCACAGGCTCGATGATTGACAACCCTGCGTTGATTAATTGTTAGCTATTAAATTCATACCTAACTATTCTGGTAATCAATTTTTTTTTTTTTTTTTTTAAAGTCTTCCTGCATCTTATATGTGAGTATTTGGTTTCTTTGTTCCTCCATAAACTGAGTGTCTGTAGGTTCTGGACCAGTTGAGGATGTCATCTTGGCTCTGAAAAACACTTTTTCATAATTTTTATAAAGTAAATGGACAAATTATTAGTTATTGTATTTTTTCAAGGTTATAATTGTTGACACATAATGGACACATTTGATTTAATTAAATTTTTGCATCTTTTAATAGCTGTCACATATACTTCATAATGGTCTCATCATAGTTACTAATCATAAGGGGGTAGTGAATCCTATGGAACTGTGATTACACATACACAATGGTGCATAAAGTTAACAGAATAGACAATAATATCATAAATCTGCTCTGCTCTCAGCTCTGCTCTCAGCTCTGTGTGAATTGTGTAATAAATAACTGCCCTTTTCAACCAAATGTCTTTTTTACGGACCAAACAAGACATTTAGTTGCGTCATCTTGGGTTTTTGGAATTACAGAATGGTGTTTCATTGTATTAGTGTTTGACACAGTAGTCGACATCAGTATGAAAAATCAGTTTGCTGCAAAAATTAAAAGCAAAACTAGACATAAATAAATATGTAAACTTTTAAATAATCAAACAGCTCTAATATGGGGAATAGATTGCTACCAATAATATCATTTTTTTTTTCTTAAAATCACTTCTCTTTAACCTCAATATGATCACATGCTTGACTAATTTCTACCTTTTTGCTGTTTTATTCTTACTTATCTGTATTTATTTGAGATTCAACCTTTTTTCCCCCCATCTTAATGTTTTGTATTAACTCCTCTCTTTGTGCATCTTTTATTATTTTGTTTGTGTATATTCCACACACCATTTTATACATTTATTACATGCATTTGAATCGGGTTTTATCTTGAGTTCATGTGGACAGAAAAAAAAAATCAATTAAAACCTAGAGCTGCACGAACTGGTGAAAGTCTTAAAGTTGTTATTTGAGTTGACTCATTAGTTTACAACGGAAAATGCAGACTCATTTTGGGTCATTTTGATATTTTTGATTCAAATGTATACTTAAACTGAATCTTCAGGAAACACAAATGTACCATCCTTCTTTTTTATTTTTCCCTTTTTTTTTTTTTTTTTTAACTAACTCTGACTCTTGCATTTAGAGTTTTATAATTAACATCATGACCCCTCTTGAATGCAGGGGGGAAATTAAGATTTATTTTCCTATTATAGGCCCCTGCAGCTCTAAACAAGACACTGAAATCTGAGCATCTCCACTTTATTTGACTTTCAGAAATGACCAGGCCTAGTAGGTTGAATTTAGTCATTTAGAAAACAGGCTATTTTACCTTAAGTTGGTGAATCCCATATTTTATTATTTTTATATCTATTTTTTTCCACTATAGAGCTCCTTTGGTGAATTTTATAAGTGAAACTGACTTGACTTATGCAATAGGTAATGTCTTGCAACATTGCCCATGTAGTCCAGTATGAACCAATTAGATTCTGTTCCTGGTGTGATGGCTGAAGTGGCCCCACACGGGGAAGTGGCTCAGATGTTTACATGGAGCATCAACAGCTCTGTTGATGTCCCTTGGCCATTAGGAGGACAGAACACAGACCGGCCATTGATAAGGCCAACTCATTAGTACCCCATTCAGCGCCATCAAAGCCTCCTCTCAACGCCTATCAACATTGGTGAGTGCACATTGGAAGCTGAACATCACGCACTTCCTGTCTTCGTGCTGACGGGCTTTGATATGGTCCATCTGTCTGGTTCTGTCTCCAGAAATCACCTGTAGATTGTCTCCACTGTCCCTGTTTGACACTGGGCTCACTGGCAGAGGAGGATGCAGAGTTACTGCTGGTTTTATTAGAATGGATGCAAGGTTGTGTTGTTCGTGAACAGCTGCTTTGTTTCATGCTGTCATGTCTGGTCATAAGGCTGTCTGCTGCAGCGCCATGAAACAAACACTAGCCCACTGTGATGGCAAAATGTGTAGATCTGCAGCCATTTTGTCAGATTTGAAGGGTTGGACTGACTACACAGTTCTGTAACAACTATGAAATTCAGTTCTCTAATGACAGAGCTTAAACACTGCGTCATGCACTTGAAACTATAATATGTCAAAGTTTTGCATTATTATAAAAAGATGGTATATTTTGGTGGCTTGTGTACTTGCATTATGTCAAATGTGTTAAATAACATCCAAAATGTTAATGAAATGACCAGGCCCACAGTCATCAATTATTGTCAGTGTTGTCTGTATTTATTATTACCTCCGCCAAGGAGGTTATGTTTTTGCCTGGGTTTGTTTGTTTGTCCGTTCGTTAGTTAGCAACATAACTCAAAAAGTTATGGACGGATTTTGATGAAATTTTCAGGATTTGTTGGCAATGGCAC
>JAPSES010000030.1:16029979-16048842 GCA_029822895.1 Maxillicosta whitleyi | reverse complement strand
GGGGGGGGTTGTAGCAGTGTGCAGTTTTTGCATTCTTGTGTGGACAGAGAATGGGAAACAAAAAAAGAACAAAAATATCCATATTAGGGTGGACTGGACTTTAATTTCTACATAGTTATTTATGGGAAACTAGACATGATTGTAAATTGGGAATTCAGGTAGTTTTCCACTTTTACACACGAACTAAAAAAAATCCTCCCTGTGGTTTTGAAAGTATGACTTGCATTTATTTTACTGTCACGCTGAATGGAACCACATGCAGCATTCTGACATCATTATTATTTCATCATCTTTTGGGGGATTTTGTTTGGATTTTACACAATGTTGACACGTCATCACATGTATCTTTAGGATTTTAATAACCTTCCATGTCAACATGTCGAGTAGCATCGACTGTTTCATGGTAGATGCTTTAAATCCATCCATTTTCATCTTATCTATCAGATATAAGAAGAAGTGTGGTTTTTCCCATAAGACAATAGAGACTTATAGTTGCACAATAACAGTAAATTCTGTGGTTTGTGGTTTGATTGAACTTCAGGCTTATATGGTTTGACATGTGCATTTGGCCTTGTAGTCTTCCTCTTCCTGCTCAGTGCTAACCGAGACCTTCACCTCTGTCATAAAGTAATCATACAATCATTCACCTGGCCTTTGAAACAGTAGCACCGTAGAGTTTTCTGTGGCATTGTTGTCATGACCTGATAGCGTTAATCGGTGTGAAGCTGGCAACCAGTCAGCAGATATTAACTTTTAATCATACTTTACCCTTTACCTATACTCACACCTGTGCTAACATGCATATGCATTTGTAAGGGTGATTATAGTCTTTGTATGTTATAAGGTTTTACATCATTATCAGTTGCAATTTGCAGATATTTCTCACTTGGTTCCTGTTGTTTGAGACTGTGTTTGAGTAGGTTTGTGAATTTCTTTGTTCAACTTGTCTTGAGCGGTTACATGTAGTAATCTGTCTGCCGTCCACAGGCTTGGTCATTCCTGTCTTTGTTCAGAAATGTACCTTCTTTCTCAGATACTGTGGTTTGTTAGCTGATGTTTTAGGTCAGGGGTGTCCAATCCTGGTCCTCGAGGGCCAGTATCCTGCATGTTTTAGGCGGTACTCACAGTTATGTTGGCCAGGAGGGCCTCGTTGGAGCCAACCGGCCTTAACAGCAGGGGCCGGAGAATCTGCACTCACATTAGCAAAAAACCAGCCCGGTTCCACACTGTCGATACATTTAGTGACCATGTGTGTGACCAAATTTGCATAGTGTGATGTACTTAATTCAATGACAAATTTGGGGAATGTGGTCGGCTTGTCCTGGAGGATGTGGTCCAGGTCCTCGTACCACGGGAAGTGATCTACTTGACCGATACTTTCACCTGCAGATACTGGAAACGCAGCTTCTTTACTTTGTTGTGGCACCATCCCACAGGTCTGTGCTAGCCGTTCTTTTCCAGCTGTTGTTGTTGTTGCTGAAGTCTAAATGAGTAGCGCGGTATGTGGCGGATTCATTCTATACACCAGTGGTCGCATATGTCATCATTTACCTCTATGTGTATGTTCACGCAACTGGATTTTAGCAACCAGACTATGGAGAAATGTGCTGGCAGACCTCTTCCAACCTGGCCAAGGCCATAATTATTCCTTGCTTTTTCCAGGTCTTTCTTACACTCAGACTAGACACAAATTCCGGAATTTGAAGCCAGTTTGAGTAAGCCCTTAGATGTATTCCTCTTCCAACACACCTGAATCAAATGATAAGCCTATCATCAAGCTCTGCCGAAGCCCGATAATGACCGTCGGGTGTGCTGGAAGAGGGAAACATCTAAAACATGCAGGATACGAGGACCAGGATTGGACACCCCTGTTGTAGATAAAGTCACATGTGTCTTCTTGTTAATCAGTCTTAAAGACGTGCAGCATGTTGTGGGGTTGTTCTTGGTTAGCAACACATGAGCAAAGAAACAACATTTTAAAGGATGTAGGATGTGAGTCTAACATCTGGATTTGAGGTGATTGACTTGTACAAATAAAAATTGGGCACCTGAACGACTAAAGAAGGCTTGCACCCACTGTTTTATTCCATTAACTGAAATAAATATGCATTAAAACTAATGAAGCAAACAAAAAAGATTGTGTCTATGTATGCTTTGCTATAATACTGTCTCCAACACTGTTCATGTGAATAGTTAATGATGAATTCATTAATGTTGTGAGAAGAAAATTGCTGCCATCAATCAGTTTTTATTTAAAGTGAAGTGTAGAATCATCCTGCATCATTGTCTGCACAGGACAAAACGAACAGCAGGCCAATAAAATAATAAAGATCAATATTAAACAACCACAATCAAAAACATCAGTATAATGACGTTTGAACTAAAAAAAAAAGAGATTAAATGAGAAACAAACTTCATATCATCTGTTTCGTGCATGTTCTGAAGACTTCAGACATTCGGCTTTTTTATTAAGATTAGAAAAGACAACATGATTTTAGCAAATTAACTTAAAAAAAATGGGCTAAATAAATTGCAGTCTCCAATGGTTTCCTCTCTAACCATTGACTTGACCAGTTTGTGATGCTATAAATGGTGTCATTGTGATTGTTTAAGCTTTTGTGGAAAGGTAAACATCATTTTCACTTCATCTGTTATATTTCTAAGTAATAATTTACTTAAATGATGATTCATTAACAGCCCTTGTAACTGATAAAAACAAGTTTCCTTTTGAGTTGGTGTTGCCGTGGCCTCTTGTTGGCTGTGTCTATGAAAGTGGTTAAAAATTCAGACCAGATGTAGACTAATTTTATGAAGCAAGTACAGAAGAACTTTGGGTCTATTTTAAAAATAAATATTTACTGAGATAAAATAGAATTTTTTTTTTTAGACATGACACATTTTTAGATTATATTTACATTATTATAGAAGTAATGTGGTAAAAAAAAAAAAGGACACGAAAATTACACGCTAATACTTTTTAGAATATCTTTTTATTCTCTCACAGGTACATTTTGAGAATTGATCTAATTATGCAAGGCAGGGTGTTTCACAAAAATGACCACTGTTGCAAAATCACTGGAGATTTACTTATATACTTCTGTATTTTTTTCCCCTATCAATTTCGGTCCTATTTTTGGCCCCAACATTTTATCAAAAATTCATAAATTTTGGGATGGCTCAGAGAAAGATTATACTTTTTTTTTTTTTTTTTGCATTCATCTGAGGTCATCATTATGTAGGTGACATCCTGGGAGGAAATAGATGTAAATTTCTGTTTTTATTATTGTGTCTAAAAAATCTGGCAAAGTGCCAGTTACCAAAATGAACCCAAGCACCCTGTTCCAAACTTAACATTCTGTCTGAGGTGTAGTTTATGTCCTCTTATACAGGTCTGACCCTCAGATTCAAAGCGGTTTAGTGTTTCAGCTCTCATATCCTCTGTGCTGCGACCCATGAATATCTCTCGCCTGCTTTTCTTCCCTTTATCAAAGTGCAAAGACACATAAGTAGGAGAAACCACTCAGACTCCGAGAAGTCAACGATATCCACGTAGTCTCAGTTGGACTGGTTGAACTCTGACCCCTGAGGGCAAAGGGCAGTCGTTTGTAGACAAATAAATTTCGTCTTGAGAGGAGCACTGGAGTTCGTCAAATAACCACTGATTAAACAAGACACTGGTGTAAAGTTAAGTTTCGTGCATCAGTGAATATTGTTGCGAGTGCTTTAAAAGCCAAACACAGGTGCAGAATCTTACAGTTTCTCAACCTGCATTTCACTTTCATTTGTGTTGCAGTTGCTTTTATGGCTTTTGCTGCCGTGTCAAAGTGCAGACAGATAAAACATTGTAGATGAGTGTGATTCTGTGTAATCTGGACGCTTTCCCAGCTTAATTGCAGAAATTTGCCATAACACGTGAAAGTCTCCATGCAAGACTATAATTTATGTCTCTCATTTTCCTGAGAGAGGAAATCACGCAGCCAACACTAATCCGTCTGTCCTGCCTGACAGGATCAGTGGCTGCTGTTGTTTTCAGAGTTTATTGTTCTTAATATTACATTTAGTCTTTGTTGTAGCCAGTGTTGGAAAGTAATCATTCACATGCAAGGGTGTGCACTTTACTTAAGTATTTCCCTTTTATACCAGTTATACATGTCCTCCTCTACATGTCAGATGCAAATTTTGTACTTTTTCTCCGCTTCATTTGTCTGATAGCTTTAGTTACTTAGTTTATTTTATAGTATTTCCTCCCCAGTGAAAGCCACGCATCTCCAAATGCTGATTTTACAATACGTTTTAAACAGTTTTTGTACACCATACAATAATAATAATAATAAACTTTATTTGTATAGAGTTTTGTAATGCACGACCTATAGTGGAATATTTTTGCAGCACTTGTACTAACGTCCAGGCTGCGAACACTTCATCCACTTTTTAGCCTCTGACTTCATTTCAGTAGATCAGTCGGTTGTAAAACGTACCATGTCTGCTGTGTTCGTCATTATATCAAAAATAATACTGTGTACCATAAAAGGCCATATATTACAAGACCTCACTGACCCACACACACAACACGTTTTTTTTTACACATGCACACACGTCTCACCCTCATTTATATCCCCCTATGACTAATCCCATTTCCTCTTTACCAGAAAAACAAACGCTCCTTTATGACCTTTACGTTTTTTTTCTAATGAGCTGTGTGACGTCTGATCCATTATCAGTTATTCCATCCATGCACGTTGTTTTTAACCCTTCCTTTTGCAGCTGCAGCTGGAAGGAGGGGCCGTATGAACTAGCTGCTCTGCAGACCTTTGGCCTCCTCACTTCTACCTCCAGCAGCAGTAGTCACATACATGTAGTCAGCCTGGCTAAGGGTGGAGGGTGGAAAGACTGAATACGTTTGTTTATTGTTCCATATAGGCAGGGCTGTGTTGAGGCAGAGATGGAGATCCATTGTGTGGTATCTCCCTGCCTTCGTCATGAATAGTAGCTTTCACGGGCAAGAAGGACTGAGGCGCGAGGCATAGGACTCACAATAGCTTTAAGTTTTATGTTGGCAGCAGAAAATTTTTGGCCTGAGACCAAATGCAACATACACACAGCTGCACAGTTTGCTTTCTCCAGCTGAACTTCTCTCTGAAACACGCAAACTCTTATCTCTCAGTCTCAAACGGAAGCTCTCCTCTTTTTTCTACAGCTCTCTGTCCCACCATTCATTTCTTCCCTGCATCCATTTCCAGAAAACTCCACTCAGTTTGCACTAAGCTTTCTTTTGTGCAGATTTTTTGACAACAATGCTTTTTGTTTTTCGAGGGCAGAGCAGAGAGACGCTGCCTGGCAGCCTCCCTGCCTCGGTCGCCTGTGTCTCCTGCATGTCAGCCTCTGTGCGTCTGCAGTGACGTCTGAAGGGCATTATCTGCCATAGGCCTCTGTTTGTTTTCTGCTCTGGGCTTGATAATGGCCCATTACTGGGGAACCAGAGGCTCCTAGGCACCTCAGTGGAAACAGCAGAGACCTTGCTCATTTGGACACCACCCAGCTGGCACTCACTGTGTCAGTAGTTGGAGTTTTTAGCTGAAACTGATCCCCATGGAAGTTTGCAACAACACCAACCTGTTGGCTATTTTTAGCTTGAGCTGCTAATGATATCATCAGGGTGCCGGCTGACTCTGAGTCTGTTTTTGTGCTGTGACGAGACACTTGTACGTAAAGCTAGAAGATGTTAATGAATACTTGTTGGAAATCAATAATCATTATTCCCTATTTGATTTATCAACTGCAGCCCCTCCTGTGGAAGGAATGCAAAAAATGCAGCTGACATCAATGGAAAGGAAAAAGGTCTCCCTCTCATTGTCCTCAGTCATTACTATTTCTTTGTGCCTTTTTGCGGTCTGCTTTTCTTCCTGTTTTCTGTGTTTTGTCTCCCCGTTTGATGTCAGAGATTTGAAAAATGTGGCAATAAAGAACATCACAGTCAGTATTTACAAGAATGAATCCTCTGAATCATTGTGTCCGCAGGAATTATTTTTAATTCCATTAAATGATGTTGATGTGTTGCTGAATGTCAGATTGTGGTGTTCAGTTTTGCATGGAATGTCTTTCATATCTTTGTGTTTTTCTTCCTCTTTTAACATCTTTGAACCATGTTGTAAATAAATTCTTTCTCTGGAACTTGTTTATTTTGGGGATTTTCTTTGTTTCTCTGTCTGGAAATCTTAAAATAAAATCAGTCTTCACCTTTCTTACCTCATTGTGTATCTCTGTGCTGCTAAATCAGTGTAAATGTTTTTGAAGATTACCTGACTACAGCTGTGACTAGTACCAGAGTGATGCAGTTTGTAAATACGTCAGTTCACTTTGAAGACGTTGAATGCGTCTGCTTGGTTGCGTCTTTAATTAGAGTGACTTCCACACCCAGTTATGCTTAAAATTAGGCCTGATCCTAAAACAAGTGAACCTGATTATGAAAGTGTGGGAATTCTAATCTATAAACACAAACAGTGACAGAAAGTGGCGCTCTGCACATCCTTATCAGTTGTTTTTCAGACGAGAACTCAACAAACACTACTAAAGAACAGACACTGATGACCAAAACGGCAACACTGTTTCCAGCACAAGTTGTAAGCAGTTAATGTGTGTACAGATTTGAAACACTGAGCATTTAATGAGAAAATACTCTGATAAAAGGCCAAATTTTAATGATAAGGTGCTGATTTATTTTTTTGGGTGGATCACCTAAACCAGGAGTGTCAAACTCATTTTAGTTCAGTTCCACATTCAGCCAAATTTGATCTGAAGTGGGCAGCACCAGTAAAATAATAAGATAAAAATATATAAATAATGTCAACTCCAAACTTTTCTTTATATTTTAGAGTGAAAAAAGTAAAATTACGTTATGAAAATGTTTACGTCTACAAACTATGCTTTAAAATGATGCGAATAATATAGACAAACTGAAAAAATAAGTGTAATTTTAATGATATTCTGCTGCAGTTTATCATTTTCACATGTACTTTATAAGTTATAGATCACAGTGGATCTACAAATACACAAAACATTTAATAGCAGATAATAATATTGTTAAAACTGCACTGAAGACATTTCAGGTTTTTCATATTTCCTCACATTATTCGCATGTTTTGCAAAATTGTACTTTGTTTGGGTGTAAATACATGAAAATGTTTACAGAGTTGTGAGTATTTATTAGATAATTATGGTAGTATTTTACAGATTTGACCCACTTTAAATTGAATTGTTCTGTTTATGGCCCCTGAACAAAAATGAGTGTTAATATCTTAGTTTAATTTTAGCATTTCACGAAGTCACAAGGGTCAGACTGGACCCTTAGATGGGCCGGATCTGGCCCCGGGGCCATATGTTTGACACCCCTGACCTAAAGGATGATCAATTAAGTGAAAAAATAATCCTTCAAATTGGTGAGTTTGACAAAGGCTTTAGCTGCATCAAATTTTATTTTTGATTAAAGATGAGTAAGATTTTATAGTTGATGTTAAATGATCTAAAATGCTGAAGTCAAAGGTGATAATGGCGTAACATTTAACAAAATGATCAGATTCCCATATTATTTAATCGTCACAATTGTTTCAGGTTATTTCCATTCTTTTAAAGGTGGGATTCCACACCTTGGTTTCTTGCTTATTGAGTTTTACTGGACCCCCCTCCCCCCTTCACACCTGCTGCAGGCATCAATTTGACCTTCACTTACCTACACTACACTTACACTACATGTCCCTAACACTTAACCACACTGCACCTACATTTAGGATTACACAACCCGATCATTTGTAATCTCCAAAATCAGCCGAGAGCTTGGCTGACCCTGTTTGCTCCAGTACTCCAGTGCCAGGGTTAAAAAAAAAAAAAAAACGGGTACAGAAAAGCAACAACTGCATTTCTTCAGCTTCTGCAGCTTTTATGACATGAAAATGCATCATCATTTCCCAGCAAAGGCTTATTTTATCTACTGATGACTAAGCCTAGCACAGTTATTACCTTACTGTGATTATTTGTGCTACACTGAACATTGCTGTTCACCTGTTTTTACAACAGTTATATGATAATAACACAGATGATAAAATTCCATTAATACAGAGTTGAAGTCCCACCCCTTTTATTTGTGCCCAATGGGACCTTACTGTGGAAATAAGTTGTATTATAGTCACTGACAAGCTATATTTTGACCCGATTTGTGTTATGCATCATTTATGCAAATAATCTTTGATAATTTAAAAGTTAATTTTACAAGTTTAGTCGTGATGTTCTGTACAACAGTTGTAAGACACCCAAAAATTATGGAGGTGACATTGTTATTGTCTCTGTTCAGTCTGTTCAGAGCTGCTGAAGATGTCTCTGCAGCTTCAATATGGCCAGATGTGTAGTTATTTACACCTATTTAATTACTTTTTTTTTTTTTTTTTACCTCACTCTCTTAGCTTAAAGGAGTGATAAATTCCTTTTTTTTTTTAAATGGAATTATGCATTTTAAACATTTCCCTATGGTCTACATAAACTGTAAATGCTCTGCTTGGGTGTGAATTCTTCATTAATTCAACTCCACACGTCCATCTTCAACCCTATTTCTGAATAATGACATCAGAAAGGTGGTTTTGAGTGCTGGCCCTTTAAATGCACATGAGCCACTTTAGGCCCCGCCCCCTGTGAGTTGTTGACTGCTTTCTATCCCGTTCAGCCACTTGTGTTTGACAATACAACCAACATCTGAACATTTTAGGTAATTGGCTAAAGTTTGGACAAATTTTCAGTTTTTACTACAACCACTAAACAATTATGTCGTATTCAGAGAAATTTTCATCGGAAATCTTTACCTTATATGTGCAAGTGTCGTGATGTAACTAGTTATAGACGTAACAAATTGAGGAGGAATTAAAACTGGTTGTTGAAACGTAGAATAGCACTTGATTTTTTTTTTTTTACCAGAATTAATATAACAGTAGCACCTGGAGGGTTCAAATTCAATCTTTATTTTTTTTTTTACTATTAGGGTCCAAATAGACAAATAAATGAACCAAAGACTAATAAAAGTGGGTTTAGATAAATATGCTTGAGGTAGCAGGTATTTTTACATTGGTGAAGTGAATCGCATGCAACAAGAGATGCAGTCCGTTAAGTATTCAATACAAAGTTAGATGTTACTTTGCTATATTTGCCATGAGCTGTGACTTTCTTGTAAAATTATATGTTAAATCAGCAAACATGCAGATATCACATAATAGTTCAAGTCCCAATGGGCAGAGTTGATGGGGGTAGGATTTAAGATCTGTATTTTCAGGTTATTTTCTACCAATTGAAGATTGCTACTGTTTTATAGTGTCGTCTTGCACATCCATCCACTATATAGTTTAATAAATCTACCCAGGTCTTTTTTTTTTTATCATTACAAACCCTACAAAATCAAAAAATCCAGACAGCTTTTGCCTCCAATGATTAGTTCCAATCATAACTCTTCATCATGAGGTGTATGTGTTATTAGGCTTATACTGTAATGGTATAATAAACTATTTTCACGACAATTAATGAGTAGCTAAAATTCCCAGATCATGATAGCCTTACCAGTTACTTACATTAATGATGAAAATGATACAAACAACACTCAAACGTTTGCTTCAAGTGCCGTGACTTTGCATGGCACATATCTTCCACATCTAAATTTGGCTTGTTATCTCAGTGTTACAGGTGCATTACCTTGTGTTTCCTCGTTACCTTGTTTTACCTCATGTTACTACCTAGGTTAACTGATAACAAAGGCCACGCCAGTTGTCTGAGAGGTGTGCGTCAAGCATTGTGGAACAGCGCGTCACTTATAAATTGGAAGAGACGCCTATTTTTCACATATGAAGTAAATAGCTTGAGGCAAAAACAGTGTAAAGCTCTGCTGGGAATCACATTAACATATTACCAGCGACATTTTCATGTCACAATCCTGAAAAATATTCAGGTGCATGATCTGTCTTTTTTTTTTTTCCTCTCAGCAGCTTTGAGGTTAAATGAAAATCACTTAGAAATGACAGAGAATAGGACTCCTCACTTTTATAGTTAAATGAAAGCACTTTGGTAGCATCACTGACATAATCTTTCACGTAAACCAGACTGTGGATGGTTGTGACGCTGCAGCAGCGAACATGTAGCTGGCATTAACGTATGCATATGACGCCACGTGGAGGCGATGGGGGCAGTGTCCCAGCTGTAAATTACACAAGACTCCATTTTTTTGTCGCCTTCCAACGTGTGAACTCTGTCTTCATTGTGCTCTTTACATTCCAAAGAGCTGATTGTCCCCTGTGCTATCACTGTTATCTATCATTATGAGTCCCTGACACATATACTACTCATCATCAGTACCAGCCACTGTATGTGCAGTTAGTTCTTTTCCCATAATCCTGTTCTGATCGCGTCCAAGGACACTGATTACCTCACTTGGCCCAGTATCTCCTGGACGTGTGCACCTTATCTAATTTGACATCCTGCTTGTTAATACTTTTGCGTTGGACTCATAATAAAATGGATTGTCTTAAAAGCCCTAGAGCAAAATTTGTCAGCCGAGTCTGCTGAAACAAGGCATTCATTCAGATGGAACCTCATGTAATTGCTTATGGAGTTAGGATTTAGAAATCCTGCAGAAATGAGTCCAGTCTAGTCGTCTGTCTAGACACAGTGCTTCTGTGTTACAGTATGCTCAATTGTTTTTTTATCCTGTCCGACCACAAAACTTACAGGATTGTGCAGTTTGCCAGAGTCTGAGAGCTTACAGTAGGACGGTGTAAGTCTGAGCGCAGTAGCACAGGAGTATGTTGTCCGCACTGTTTGTTTAATCTAGACAATTTTCCATTAACCTTTGCACAGCCATGGAGCTTTTCCTGGAATTCTATGCTTACACAGGAATACTGGATAGCCTTCAGCCAATCACAGCCAAGCAGTGTTGCAGATCTACATAAAAAATACAGAATTTCCCAGAATTCCCTTCGTACTGAGTGTGCAGCCAGTATTCTGGGTGGGGTGGTGTCAGCTCACTTATCTTGTCAGCCATACCTGCCAATCTGGGGTGGTGCTGCAGTCATGGCCCATCATACTTGTTCTAGTGAATGTATATGTGTCATATTTACAGTGACAGTATTTACTGCTGTAAATAAAACAGAGCTTTACTTTTTCACTGTTTACCACTTCTACGAAAGATGTGATGGGTTTTCTGTGGTTCAAGCTTCAGCGAAAAATACCTAGTAATACTGCTGACAGAATAATTACAGCTGCCTTTGTTGACACATGAGGCCCCTTTGTGTATTTTAAAGCTCCTCCAGTCTATATGAACGGTTTCTGCAGGTTTCAACAAGACTTTTTCAGACCGTTTGAATACAATTTACAACTCATTTCATGTCCGTCATCTACTGGTTAAAAAGGGAAAAAAAACATAGAAAGAAAAATTTGATTAGATTCTCCTGATGTGAAGAAGGAACAATGCTGTTTAATTACACGTGGTTCTTTATGTTTTACGGCTCTAAGACATTTAAGTTTCTAACAGTGTTTTCTTGAAGACAAATTATGTGCAAGAGTCAGATTTGTTCTGGAGTGTATTCACACCTGGAAAGTGCTTTTGTCGACTTATTGGTTTGGATCCAATGCAGACTGTATTTGTTTTGCATTCTTGTTGCACTTTTTGCTAGTGGACCAAAATTTGTAAACAGAAGCATGCATGTGAGGAACTGCACTGGCATTGGACAGAAAACTTGGGGATGGGTTGAATTAGAGACAGTGGGTGTTGATGGAAACAAACATGGAGGTCCTACATGCAGTTTTTGAAATATGTATTTTATTTAATTAAAGACACACATTTACGAAAATATTACCTGTCAAGAACAGTTTATTCAAATTCAATTTGTCAATGTTTTACGTGTTGTTCGGCCTCGGTGAAAGCGTGCTGCTTGACGGCTTCTTCTAAATCAGACGCCTACGGTGGCTTATCAAGCACAAAAAGGCACATGGTTGCTTAGCCTGGTTATATTCACACCGGAAGTAAACCGGCCCAGACTCCACTTAGAGGAGGTGTTTGGTTCAAATCAGAATTCACATGTTTGTATTCACACCTAAAACAAAAAAAAAAGTCTGGACTTTCCAGGGATACGTACTATGGTCCATTGTAAACGGCCCAAACCTTGAGATGTCATAGTTGTGTTTAATGCACTTTGATGACTTGATGCAAGTTTAATAAGATAATGACTGTCTTGGTTGCCTTTATGCAGCTTAACTACCTTTACATGGTGTCCTGTGTGGAGGATCGGGAAAATTGTTGCTAAGTTCTTAAATGCCTCTCTTCTGCTCCTCTACAGTCGCAGCAGTGTGGAGCTCTAAATACTGTTGCTTCAAGTCAACCAGGGCAGACTCTCAACACTTCACAAACTTTACAGAAAATAGTGAAAGACTTCTGAAGGACTTTTGGAAACCCTAATATGGTTTTCTCCAGGATAACACCCATATTTTTCCTGTGTGAACTGACTGAACAGAAACCCCCAGACAAACCAGACATCAGTGTCTTTCTTTTTTCTGATGTGAAAGCAGTGATGTCAGTCTGGTGGTTCTCACAGCTTGAACAAACTCCAGCCCACACCCTCTCTTCCCAACAAGATCTCTCATAAACTTCATAAACACAATCCCACTTTACTCAGCACTAGCACTGATGACTATTACTGAGTTTGATAAGCACAGTAACCGACTGAGAACCAGCCAGTGTTTATTGCAAAGCAGCAGAGAACTGCATAGCAACGCTGATCCGATCAGATCGCTGCAAACTACAAGGCAAGGTCGTGTTGTCGCTGCAGAAGTAGACGGTTTTTAGTCAGCTGGAAAAGTGCTGACGAGCAGCAGAGAGTATGAGAAGGCTACTTTTAGCTTCGCCTGCAGACTGGGAAACTCCTACTTGCAAAGGGAGGGGTTCGCATGAGAGACGGCGGAGTTGTGTGAGTTTGTGTATGTGCATGCGGGTGCACGACGGAGAACAACCAATATACTGGTTTGTGGGAGGGCCCCAAATCTTTGAACTCTCTTTTGTTCAAAGCAGCAGACATCTGTCTAGACTCCGAATATCGCTTTTCCCCAAGCCACCGTTCTTCAGTTGTCAGCTGGTGTAAAGTCAGACGCCAGACAGGAGACACGAAAGGGTTTTTCACATGCACACAAAAAGTGTTACAGGCAGTAAAATGACAACTTTATTGTACTGTACCAACATAAATTATGAATGCTCATGCTTGACCTGCCAAGATTCTACATTTACAACATTAAAAGTTCCTCATAGTTGGTGTTGTTGCATAAAAAAGGGTAATAGAAAAGAAATTTCAGTCATTTGAATGAAGTTTGTACATGTTGCAACTCTAGAACTCTATGTTGTAACGGAAAACACAGTAGTGTCATTATAGAACATGCAAATAAAGTTAAACATATGATGCTAAATTCTTTGGCATAATGTTATTTTAAGGTATGTAGTCTCGTTGAATGCATCACGTGCAATAACAAAAGTTCTATTGTGTTGTATTGTATTGTATTCCACACCAACTTTTACATTAAACCGTTTCTATGTTGATTCCATCTCAAATTACAGTCTTTAAAGGTTTTGTTGAGCAGATTTTTATTTAGTCAGTTGTCAGTTTTGGAGGTCACCTTCATGTTCAGCTGCAGGTGACTTCCTCCCATTTTCCCTAGTCTGTAAAACCAATGGGAATCTAGAACCAGTTTAGCTGGGGAGACATTCTGCATCCAGTCATCCAGTTCAGTCAGATGGCTCCTAGTTTACCAATCTTTTTATCAGTGCCTATAAGTTGTCATTTTTCCCACCAAAATAAAGTCTGATGGAGTATAATTTTCCCTGACGTAGAGGTTTTTAGATGCATGAGTTGAGTGTAAACTACATTCACCATTTCCAATTGTTTGTATTCAGAAAGTCCTGCTGAAAATAAGCAAAAAACAGGTAGTTTCACAAAATAAAGTAACATGTGCTGCATAGAAGTATGTGTGTCAGAAAGAATGATGTTGAGCTTTTATCCAAAGTGGCTTCATAATGAGTCGGCCACAGTATTAAATTATAATTTTCCTCCAAATTCAGTACAGAAGGGCTGTAAGAGCACTCACGACTGTTATATTTGATGCATTGAGAGCTTTAAACTGCAGCTGTAGAGCATTAAACTTGCGAAAAACGATGGTTCATGCTTATTTTTCAGCTTATTTTTTTTCTCTGCAGACTCCCATACAAAACCACCAATCATTCTAGAAATCCTCTCTAAATAGAGGTATCCAGTTCATCTGGTAAAAATTCAGTTAGAATATATTTATTGCAGAAATAACAATGTTACAATGTGCGTTTTTACACACACTGCAAATGGATAAGGTCTTTGAAGCTAATGATTACCATTTTTCTTGTTCTAAAAATGACAGCAGGGTAGGAAATGACTCATGTGTCATTTTAGGCTGAGCTAAATAGATGTTTTTCATGCAGAAACAGACTCATCTACTGCTCATCGCCTCATGTCAGCCAAGTTTAAAGGCCTGCAACACTTCAGGCCTAGAGCAGTTTATTTTCAGCAGAGCTTTTACTACAAAAGCTGCTGAAAAGGCCTCTGATACCGATGGGACCACACATACTGTACAACTGACAGGACCGACTCTTCTTTTAACCTTTTAATGGATGCTGTTTGTATTCGTCAGCAGCAAATTTAAGAGTTTTCTTTGGGTCTGAGCTGCAGTGTAGTAGCCGTGTACAAGGCACACACAGTTTTTCATCTCTGAGTGTTGGTGTTAATGGCACTGACTCATAATGGCTCCCTGTTCTTGGCACTTTGAACGCAGTGTTAATGAAGTGCATGTGTGCGGGTGGGTTTGTGTGTAAGGTACAGCGCTGCAGAGGGGCTGCTGTGCAGTAGGTGGTCTGGTGAGTGTGTACTGTGGAGTGTGATCCGGTGGGTTGTAAAGGGGGTGGTCTCTTTTCTCTTTTCTGATCGTTGGAGGTAACTTTCCTTTTAAGGCTCCTACATGTACATGACACACGGGTGGGCAGGGTGCCCTCCCATCGAGTTTCAGTCAAACCGGTGGTGTGGTAGAAGTTGGCATCACTTCACACAGGCTGCACAGTTTGACTTGAGATGACTCACATAGGATCAGTTCACTGAAAAATTCACTTATGAGCACTTTGAGGAGTTAAGACACACCCCTTTGTCCCCTTTCTTTTACTAGTATAATTTAGCTTTGGCACCAGAGAAGAAGAGACCATTAATTCTGTCTGTATTCCTCCTCAAATTACAGCATTTAACGGTTTTGTTGAGCTGTTTGTTAGCTTTCTTTTTCTTTTTTTTTTTACTGTCATTTTTGGAGGTCAGATTCTTGTTCAGCTGAAGAGGAGTTTCCTTCTACTTTTTAACTCTCAAAGACCTAAACAGCATCTACTGATATACTGTAAAATGTTCAGTAACTTTTTAAACAACTTAATCTTATCGAGACATTGAAATAATTCAGGGAAAATGCTGTTTTCTGCAGCATCAGATGTGTTTTATTCAGACGCTCAGAGGCTCCGTAGCGAACATGGAAAGACTGTCATCTTCTGCAAAATGGATTCACCAGTAAAACAAATGACGGTGGTTGTAGAAGCATGGTTTTATGTTCAATTGGTAATATATTTTTCAGAAAACTCTGGTTTTCGTTAGTTTTCTCTGCTTTGATATAATAACTTAAATACCTTGCGCTACTTTCTAAATGAATTTTTCTCTTGATGTAAGCTTTCTGAACTGATTTATCATTGTTAACTATAATATTGTTTTATGCATTTTTTAAAATTAGAAATAAAAATCCAGTATTTTCCTATAATTTGATGATCATGAAAATGCTCATAAAAGTTAAGTGCAAATTCAAATTGTATTGTTGTGTAATAAAAGAGTAAATAATAAGGATAATAAGGGAAGGTACATTTGGTAGAACATGTAGAACATTTCCTAGAACATGTAGGATTAATAGGGATGGGAATGAAGAAGTGGTTGTAGTGCAGATTTGATAAGTACATGTTTTGTAGCCTGTCATTTCAGTTCAATGATGCCACCACCTACTTCTATTCATCAAACCATGCAAGAGAAGAGGTCATGGTGGAAACAAATGAACAGTCCACAGTATGGCTTCATTTCACAAATTATGTTGTTTACATTTACATTTTACATTTAGCAGACGCTTTTTCCCAAAGTGACTTTCTCTCTTACTCTCTCCAGCTCAAAAATTAAAACCACATTAAAAATAGAAGATAAAATAAAGTACAAGAACACATTTAAAGATATAAAAACAGCTATAAAATGAACCCATAAAAACCACAATAACATTAACCAATAAAACCAATAAAAACTGACACCAAATACAGAGCATAGATTGCATAAATACATTGTAGAATGCAATATTGACAGTGTTTATTGAATGTTCATTTCAAGTAAAGGTGGAAACACCAGCAATAGTCCTGTATTTCTACACAACATGGACTGAAACTCCAGGAGTAACTTTTTTTCCCCCCATTTTCTTACTTTTCCTGTCAGAAAATTCCCAATACATTAATACTCATAATACTGGTGTTATTCAATCACTTGAGTCAGCTGCTGGGCTTAATTATTTTCTAAGTTCTATAATTAGTTATTCACTCCTTTAGCTGACAAAAATGAACAGATATTCACACATGTTCTTTGTTTGTTTATTAGTCCCGTAGTTTTCCAAGCGATGATTTCCAAGAAGTTTCACTATATGGTTTTACTACAGGTCTCTGGTGTTCTTCCGTGCAAAGAGTGTTTGCCTTTCTCATGTTATCTCATTTTTTTTATTGTTGTACGGGATTAGTAGCTGCTGCGCTGTGTTTGCATATTGCACGATTTATAAACTATGCAATCTGGATGGCTTTGTCCAGAATCATACCTGGCAGCTGGGAATGATGTACGCAGAAAATCATGTGGAGTCGTACGAAAATACACATGTTTCATAGCGAAACCGTGTTTGCAACCATATGTCCATGCAGCAGCACCATCTAAAGAACTTCTCCAGACTATTAGAATAAATACCATCACTCATCTTACTGGGATGAAAGGATTTTTTTTTTTTTTTTTTTACTTTCTTTAGGTGCCTCACCTTCATGACTAAGCTAAGAATGTTTTCACAGCACCATTATTCACTTTGCATTGTGCTGTAAAACCTTTCATGTCTTGCTTTCATGTTATCGATAACATTTTAGGTCTTTGAGTCATTTTTGTCCGTTTCCTTCATAATGATTACTTATCTGAACTAAAAGTCTTTAATCAGTCACTCCAAAGTTAGTCAGAAATGGAGATTTCCCTTCCCTTTTCCGCCTTTTTCCTTTATCCTGCCTTGGCTCTTTGTTCCTGTAATAGATGAAGAGCTATAGGATCCCACTATGGCGACTTCCTGCAGCACATACGTCTAATAAAAACAAACATATAGTCTAACATGTTGCGGTCGGCTATAAAAAGTTGGCTTAACGTCTGTTCGCGGCGGTTCTAAGTCCGTGCATATGACATTACATGTTCTCCCAAATGTACCTCCTCTTATTATCCTGATTATTTACTGTTTTATTGCACAACAGTACAAACTTCTGAAAGAATCGCAAATAAGACCTTGTGCCTCTGCAGACGGAATTTCTGTGAATTTGATAAGAAACTTCTGTGAAATGAGTGTTTCCTGTTCCTCACTCAGAAAAAAATGGTGCGTCACAAGATGGCACATGATTGACAAATGTTAAAGGAAATGTTCATGTTTCTGTTTGATGAGTAAGAAACAGCAAATGGCAATAAAAGGAAGTAAAAGAGCAGTGCACATACACATACACTGGAGGCTGGGCCGTCTACTATGTGAATGATTTTTTAAAAAAACAACTCAGTTTCTGTTTACTGGTAGAGTTCAGCCCTTTGAACATCACACTTAAGGATGGGAATCAAGATCCAACACCAATGAGATTCCAGTTAAGAGCCAGCCAGTGAATTGTTTTGATCCATTAGAGAATTTCCATGATGTCACCCCTGATGTTAATGTGACCATGACCTCCACCCAAACCAGATAATAAAAATGAAAGTACTGACCAAGCAAGAAGCCAGATATACAAAGACCCAGCCCCACTTTAAGAAAAATGAGCCAACTCTTAAAAAAACACATTGTCTATGCAAAGTGTTTTGAGTGATTATTCGAACACATCACACATCGCCTTTGCTGGTTTATAGCCGGGATGGATGATAGTGACGGCACTTAAACTGTTTTCTTTACCACAGTGACCTTAAACTCATGATTCTGCCCTGATGTGAAAGTAACAGCAGACATTTTTAGATCAGAGATCCTTCCTTTAAGAAGACTTGCTATAGTTCTGGTTTTACCAGTTTACAGTGAACCCGACAAAATCAGTTGCATGGGATTTTTTTTATGTCAAAGGTTGTGTTGACTTGACATATAAACATACATATTGAAGACGCCAACATAGTGACATTTGATGTTATCTTTATCTGCTCAGTTTGACCTGGTTATTTCACTCATTCTATTCGTTTGTTTCCTTTTCCTAATAGTCTGCAGATTTGGAGTGACCTAGATGCGTTTATTAAATTATCACAATTTTTTTCTGCTTTAAAAAAAAAAAAAAAGTTAGAAAGAAACTTCTATCTTCCTATGCATAATATAATTTCTGTCAGAATTATGTATTTTTTTTGGAAATGTTGCTGTCTGAGTATGTATATATGTGTACCTATGTGAGATTGTGTGCATGCTTGTGTAGATGCATGTGTGTTGATGACTGCACATGAGTAGGTATTGATGAATATGTAGGTAGG
>JAPSES010000030.1:16009132-16021257 GCA_029822895.1 Maxillicosta whitleyi | reverse complement strand
ATAATTTAACTTTATGTTCAATACAACTCGTCCAAACTCAGTGACACCCTTGACTGTCAATGTCTTCTGTTTAATTGTTGCACTTGACCTGGTTTGAACCCTTTAAAGGGGCAGTTTTGACCCGCAGGCCATATGTTTGACACCCCTGCTGTAAGTAATAAAAGTTAATTTACTGGTTTTCATCAGTGTGACTCACCTGTTGTATTTCTAAAGTGCACGTGCATACACTGTTCTGCTGTTATATGGATAAAATACACATAAATACTTATTGTCACAGAAAAAAACCTGGTCCAACTAAAGGTATATTTGTTTAGACAAATATAATTATAACAACAAAAATATCTCATAATAATTTAATTTCAAAGCTGATATCTAGACATTTTTCATGTTTTCTTGATAATAACCAGCATCACTTCAGTTCTTTCATTAATATCTATGTCATTGTACTGACAAAAACAAATCTTTGACACATTCATTGTTTTCTCTTCTGTCTGTTTTAGTCACATGACACACACAGGAGTTAGTACTTGATTACATCACCACTGTGTTTAATCAATTTGATGGTCTAATAATATTTTCCACGACTGTATGTTTTGCCTGTTTCTCATTGTTTCGTCACCTCTGCAGTGGTGGCTGATGGGTAGTGTAGTGAACAGGGGAAATAATTAGTAGATACAGAAGGCACATGAGTCTTTTATAACAGTCCAGTCCCTTTTATCACTGATTTCCCAGATGTTATAAAGCTTACAGCAATATTATCACATGGTGACTCACATGAGAGGCTGAAGGGCTGCCTCTCCTTCTCCCTCCCCGTGACCATGACTCGGCATTTCCTGAGGGGAATGCCCGCCTTACATCAACCCAATGACATCACGACACTCAATACACATCACCTGTGTGCATGTGGCATAGTTGGAAAAGGAAAGCAGTGTGATGTTACAGAGGGAGGGCTTTAGGGCGGTTTACACAACTGCTTCCATGCCAGTGCCTCTGCGTCCTTAAAAAATTTTCCAAGTAGCTCCAGACTCATGTGCTTTGCAGTAAATCACACCACGCACTCTGGTCCCGAGGGCAGAGGCAGCTAGCAACACAAACAGCATGAAAACACCTGATGTAACCCTGCTATCTGAACGTGACATATCATACACAACTCATGTATTATGAAAACTGTTTGGATGGAGGCAGCTCGACTGATCCTATACCAAGCAGAATGTGAAAAACAGGGTATGAGAGTGGCTGAGGTAGACTTACATTTTGATATGTCTAACTTACAAAAAATACATATAATTTCAGATCATGAAATAAAAATGAAGTATAGACCGGATCTGCTTGTCTGGTTTTCTGATCGTGCATTCATCAAATAAAATATGGCACTAACAATATATTTTGCCTCCTTCAAACTATTCAGTGTTTTCTCCTCCTGCTGCAGAAAATAAAAATAATATTCAAAAACACATCAGTTTCCATTTATTTTGTTATTGTTGTTTTATTTTAGGTTTGACATATTGGTGTAACATCAGTCCAAACACACAAATTAGGCAGAAATCAACCAAATTCAATAACATTTGACATTAATCTTCACTTTTGGCTTAAATTGCAGTTTTTGGGGGTTTTTTTTAGGTCTTTTTGGCTTTACCGTCCAGTTTACACTATTAGTTAATTAACTGAAGAGTTATCAAGTTACATGATATTTATTACACTACTTCTCTTAGCCTTCACAACACTGTTCCTATTTTCCTGTACGCATTTAATCATTTGGAAGGTATTTGTAATGTAATTATAATCTGCCTAGACTCTGGAATCTGCCTAGACCTGGTCACTGTAAACTCAAGTATAAAAAATAATCTATTCACTTCTTCTATAACTGTGCAGAATGTGTGCAGCTGTCACATGCTCTTGGTGAAAATGCAAACTAAACTGTCCAACAAATCACAGAGAATTGGTGAAAAGGGAAACTGTTTGGATGAATGAACATGGTCCTGCTGACGGAAGCAGAAGCCCTGAGCAGAGCGGTGAGGATTATTGTTCTCTTCAGCTCAGAGATGGCACTGGGGCCACAGAGGCCGGCGTGACCCCTGCGATCTGCACGTGACTCCTCTTTACAGCTGCTTGCTAAAGGTCAAAATCCAGCTCTGCTTTGTTCAATTACCAGAAGTATAATACTAATAATAACGATAATAAGTAATAAAAGAAACATGCAGTTCTGGCTCCAAAAATACTTTTTTATTGATAGTAATACATATGTGTCTCGTATTCAGAATTTGCAAATGGTTAAGGTAAAAAATGAAACATAAATACACTTAAATATCATTAGAAATAACTTAAATTGTAACAAAAGAACTATTATACTTGTGGCAAAAAACAGCTTGTATAAGAAACACGAAATACATAGAATTTCTTCACTGGATGTTTAGCCCTTCCCTTTTTAAATTATAACAATAGTAACATCAACATTAACAGATTTAATCAAATAAATGAAAATGCAAAGATCCAGTGTTTCAACAAGTGCTTTGTTTCTGCAGAGAGAGGCCGAGGCCCTGGTCCACTCAACAGCTCCTTTTTTGGGTTTCTCCCGACTGTTCTGAGTCGTCACAGAGGCTTTACCGAACAAACACATGATATGATCCTTCTGTACAGTGTCCAGTTTCACATGAAAAAGCACATATGCTTTTTTAATTCCCACCTCAGGACAATACAACAGTCTGGCCATCTTATTGAGGTTGCCAAGGCTGACAGACGCAACTCCAAACAATACTGTCCGAGTGGAAATCTATCCAACTTTTTTTTTTTGCCGCCTTTAAATAATCCCAAGTAGTTAGCGGTGTCTTTTTCCCCATCAACTGTGCTTGGAATTTGATCTGTAGGTGGTAACGTGTCCATCAGGGTTCACACCACTCTTTTTGTGCAGTTTTATGTCCTTTTACAGGGTTTTGCAAGTCTTCATCGTTCAGGCAGGTTAATGATGGGCACCCACTGGTCCATGCAGCGGCTTTCTCTGCAGAATCGGTTCACTTTGCTTAAAGCAGGGTCCTTCCAAGATGTTGAATGTGGACTCTGAAAATAGCCATAAAAAGAGAAACAGTTATTGCAAATGCATGGTTACAGCCCTGCGCTTGTGCAAATATGAGGTATTTCCCTCAGCTGGATTCCACAGAAGTCATAAAAGGGAGGAGTCATGTGCATGTTTACCACATGCAAAGGACAAGTACTGGCAAGTTCTCCCGTGAATAGTAGTTTCAATCACATGATCCAGCATCTTGTTTAACATCATAACACAATAAGATTCATATAGCTGTGATTTGAATTAACATGTACTTACAGTTACAAGGACACAGTGTAGGTCCATGGGTTCACCCCCGCTCTGTTTTCCACCTCCTCCACCTCCCAGAATTTCTGCTAGACGTCTGGTATTGTTGACTCTCAAGATGTTGATGTCATTCTCGCAGCAGAAAGCCTGAATGAGGGTGAAGTGGATCTGGAGGGCCACATCTTTCACATCTTCGTCATCCGTAGCCAGGATGCACAAAACCACGTTATCAGGGTCTCTGGAGAGGAAAGAATTAAAGATACAGATCATGTTTACATTCACAAAGCACAGTATATGGAATGCATGATAAGAATGTAAAATGGCCATCTTTATCTTTTATGTCTTATGTATATATTTGTTTCAGTTGATAAAACTGACTTTACTAATGTAATCTTATAAACATGACGCTTTTGGAAAGTAGTTCACTAGGTTTTGATGCCACTGAAAAATATGACTGTAAACTGACACTGCCCATGCAGAAGAACAGCCTTGTACTTACACATTTAGTGACTTGGCAGCCTCGTAGACTCCCACTGTAATGCAACCCTGTGGTAACGCAGAGGTGAGGACTTCTTCCAAAGCTTTTGCCACTGAATCCATTCTGCAGCGAGAAAACCAAAAAATAAAGTCGTGTTAACGTCGTTTCAGCGGAGACACGTAAAGCTCACATACATACGTGTTTGTGCTAAAGTTAGCCGGTGCACTAGCTTAGTTACCGGTAACAAAACTGACAGATGCAGAGAAGTTAAAGCGAACAGTTTGCGGTCCAAAAGGCTGAGGCAGCTGAAGAAAAGTAGTAAATCGTTCAGACTGTCATGTCAGCATCTGAGATACTTTTTAATCGCTCTCCAAATATGTCGTTGTGTTCGCTAGTTTAAGAAAAGTGATCTCGCGACACAAGCGGTTGAACAAATCAATATTTTAACCACGAGGACGACCGAGTTTGGTTGAAAACTAACACCTTATTTTCTTCATATTAATACAGTAAAAGCTACGGAGCCCTTTATAAGGCAATATATTTTTTATTTTTTGCATGTCCCTTCCGTCCTTCCGTAAAAAGCCGTTGCACATTAGCAGTTTTTTTTTCGTTGAAAAATGTGCATCGCAATATTACACAGATGTAACCATAATTTTGACTGTAATTACCTTTCTTGAGAATAATCCCCACTTAGTTCCTCAAATGTCATGTTGTACATAAAATCCAAATCCACCTCAGAGCAAAGAGTGCAACGCTGGCAAATTATCTTCGCGTCTTCTCGACTAAACACGAACTTTATCTGTCGTCTACTATGCTGCAACTGAGAGATAAATCTGGCAACTTCACATTAAAACCGTCCGGGACAATGCAGTCAGCCGAACATTAGCATGAGCCGTGTCATTGGTGGTATGCTAATGTTATGGGTGTGCTCTTAAGAGGGATTGGACGGAAATACGGTAACAGGCGTGTCTGTTTCCACACGGGTTACTATCTACTGTAACTACAGCTGCCTGCGGACTTCGAACAGTCTAACATTTGACTGAAATAAAAACAAATCATGGCGAACAAACGAAATGACAGTCACGATATAGCTTGCAATAACTTGTGCACGACTGCAGTTTCAACATTGTGGCAACAGAGAACAAACACGAAAACCCAACTAATATCGTGCTGAAAACAACAATTAAACAAAAATAGACACGAAAGTAGTTCAAACCGCCTACTGACCTGATATTTGCGTCCGTGCACATTAAACATGCAGGGAATGACAGAAGGACTCAGCTGTACTTCTGGACGGGACAGGACCCCTTTCAGGACAACTGCATGGCAACGGACGCTCGTGCGAGAAACATCCCTCTGATTGGTTTGTCCCGGAGCGTGCGAAAACGTACCGAAGCCGCGCGCGAGATCCAAAGGACTGGCGCGAGAAGGTGAAGGAGCGTGCGCGAACGAGCCAACAGAAAACAGTTAGAGCGCCGCCATGTTTAAAGCCCTACTGTTACTGTGTGATGTTTTTCCACAGACTGTCAAAAGTATGTATCCACCTACACTTTAAACGTTTTCAGAGACACCACAGCTATATTTTACAATTATTATTTTATCTTAACATCATCACTGTTTCCCTCCACAGTTTTACTCACTCTAACTGGCTTCCAAACAGTATCTCCAAACATTCAACTAGAAAAACTTTGCCACTGACAAGCTTAAAGGAGTTCTTGAAAAGTTGGATATTTCTTTCTGAACTTAGAATGCAGTTGAGTGGGATTTAGGTCAGGTGACTGGACAGGCATGTTCTCCAAACTTATGAACAAAAACTACATCAACAGTTTTCTGTTATTTCTTCAGGTATAATATTAACCAGTTTTACATCAATATCTGTGCATTCCTATATTTGTTTGTTCAATAATCTTTGTACAGTTAAATTACCTGTGTTGCAGAGTAGCAACAGGGGCATCTATGTGTCTCTCAAAAATGATAAAAGGCTAAGTGATCCCACTTCTTTGACAGCACTGTATATTTATATATCATTAATTTACTGTTCAAAAGTATGTCAAAAGTGTACAAGACAAAGGTTTATCAAAATAGCCTTTTCTCTGTAGTGCAATGCAATTTTCAGTATGGTTTCTGCATCATGATGATGATTTCAGTCCCAGTGTCCTCAAATGAGCAGCAAATGTCCCACAAATTTAAGCATAAATACATTTCAATTGCACAGTTTGAAAAAGTTTTGTACCTTGTCTATTGACTCGTATGAGTGCAAGTGTGAATGTGACTTGACTTTTAGATTTCTAAATACTTTGCTTTGGAGTTTGGAAAGTTATCTTTAAATAACTCCTTCACAAGCTGAAAACCTGCATCACATTTGGTTCAATGGGATGTCAAGTAAATAATCCACTAATACCTCAAATATCTCACTTTGCCAAATAAATATTTCTGACTTTATTTTAACTGATTTATATAGACTGTGATTTAGTCATAGAATCTATAACAGTGCATCATGGGACATTATTAAATAAAGCAGGGAGACAAATTTTAAAGTAAAATGTCCTGTCTTTTCTTTGTGATGTTGTGGAATTACTCATGAAGACGAAGTTCTAAGAGGGTTGACTTAAAATTTGTTCCTACATTATCTGTGTAAAAGCATTGGATTTCACTGTTTTAAACTAGTATTTTTGTGATATGTGTTATATAAGTGAGACAACAAGCACATTAATATGTGCATTGTGAGTTTGTGGTTGTAATTCTATCCATAAACCTGCTATTGTATTCTGTTTTCATATACGTGTATATTGCATATAGTAGAAATTGTCTGTCTGAAGCCTACTGAATTCCTTATATTTGTAATCATATTTTAACCCAACTGTAATTGAAACACAACTTACATGGAAATCAAAACTGAAAAGTGAAAGGTTGTTTGTGATTGTTGAGTATATTATGAGATGTAATGCTGCACCCTGGTGGCTGCTGTCAAAACTTACAGAAAAAAGATCTGGCTGCACTTAAATAGTTTATAACTTATTGATAATGAATTACACACAAACACACCATAAATCATCTGTTCATAATGGTATTGGTATGTTTGTTTTCTAAACTTTGACAAAATGACTCATGTGTGATGCTTCAAATGGCAGGTACTTTTTCAGGATAAAATCTGTAATAGGCTGTTATAACCTAATAATTAATATCAACATTATTCTGTAACTGTTTCTTTTTTTTTTTTCCTCAGTCTAATTTCAGTTGGATATTTACACAAATAGATGATCATCAGATGTTCTTCTGCCTGTTCTAAATCCCTCCAGTGGGAGGCAGTAGTAGTAAACATCACATCATAGACAGTTTGAAGACGCAACTATTTGTATGGTTTATCTCAGAAAAGGAAATAGACAAAATAAAGACTAATGAGGTGCAGATTTGTGTTTTATTACATGACAGACATAAAGGTGAGTAGGAATCATTGACAGGAAAATAAAGTATGTGTGAAGTTGTGTATGTTTATTACAGTTTTCATGACAGGAACCCTCATATTCAGATTTATGTAATGACCCTTGTTTGAACCCATACAGGCTTCATTTAACAGCATAAAGATATTAACTTTAACATTAACTAAAGATAAGATCTGTATTTGAAACATTCTAACCTAAGACCTCAACAAATGAAATACATATTATTCAATATTGTTCCATTTGTAAAACTGTACAAAATGTGGTTTAAGTTGCTTTTCTTTAACATTTCAATGTTTATCTATTTTCATGCTGGCACTGACCAATGAGCACAGAGATTTACAGCCCACACACCTCTCCCTTTGTGGTTCTGTCCAGTTATGTTAGAGAACCGCAAACTACATTTAGGATTACATTACTGTGTCTTGCTAAACTACATGAAAGACAATAAAGAATAAAACAGGTAGGTTTTTTTCCACTATTTGTTACAAATTGTGTGCTTTGTATTTATGCTACCAAATTTGTTTTATGGCATATCAGAAGTGTTACAGATGTATGAGAGAATAATCACTTTGATCAGTAAAATACAATCAACAAAATAAAACCAAAATGAGTAAGCACTTATTTATTATGTCGACTTTCATCTTAGTCCATCTGTCCACTATAGAGAGTCCACTGTCCTTCCAGTCACTGGGCTGGTTGTCAATGACTGGGATGATAGGGGGTATTAGATAAATGCAGAACTTAACCTTCATGTCTGTGGTGTTTTCAGAACATACAGTCTGTACTCAAATCTGTCCATGAACCTGAAAATTCACCCAAACCATCCCATTTAGAAACGCTGGTTTATATAAACTAAGACAGCCCAAAGCAACACACAAACTGTTATTTTATACTATTGTCCTGATTGTAAAAGTTAATGTATTATTTGGCAGAACACTGATACATTTTACGTCACCCATAGCACTACCCGGTATCTTGGATCATGTAGTACATTAGTGTAACAAACTGTCAGGACAAACACCATAAAAAGATGGTGCCAGGAGTCATATGATAGTTTTTGTTTTTGTACAAAATACATAGATTAGGGCAACATGATGATGCACTCGTACCTAACAAGAAGGTCCTGGGTTTGATTCTAATACCAGTTGATGGGGGTGGGTCCTTTCTGTGAGGAGTTCCCATGTTCTCCCTTTGTCTGCATGGGTTCTCTCCAGGTACTCCGGCTTCCTTCCACCATCCAAGAACAACCACTGATAGGTTAATCGGCTAATGTAAATTGTCCCTAGTTATGAATGTGAGAGTGACTGTTTCTATATGTTCATTGCTGTAATGAACTGGTGACATGTCCAGGGTGTACCCCACCTTCACCTAGTGAGGATAAAGTGGGTTTAGAAGATGAATGAAAAATAAATAAATTCTTGGGATTCTTGGATCTGTTTCAAAGGGACATCGTGGTGAATGTTCAGTTTTGCGTTCTATAAATGCAATCTGCAAAAAGATGCTCTGAAATAATGTTTTCCCTGAAACTAAGTCTGTGAAGGAGGAAAGCTGCTCATGTTCACTACAGTTACTTGATATGGTCTGATTTATACACAGAATGAACTATTTGATGGTCAGGCCTCACATTTCCATCACATCACATGAAATCATATAGATCCCACTGAGGCCAGAAAATAATCACAACAATTTTGACTGATTGAATAACAGATTTTTCTTTTATTCAATACAAATTTTTCGGTTATAAAATTATTTGTCAGGTCATAAGAATGCAGAAATGCATACTTGCATACTAGCTCAAAACACTTATAGGGCCAGTTGGATTAGTTAAATGTATTCTCTAAACTTTAGCTCACACAAACTGATCTGAACATGATTTCGATGTAGTTTAATCAATAAAGCATTGAATAACACGTACAAATTAAAGCATTTGCTTTGGTTGAAGAGCTGTGTTACAAACCCCCGTGGATAAAACTAGAGCACTCAAACAATGCAAATATGACCACTTTCCTTTCATTTATGACGCAGTGTCGCAGGCTCGCCCTCGTTGAACGTATGCGCGCTCCCGCGGCCAGGGGATACAATTCTTAGGGGATTTATACCTTAACACAGGTATTTACGTCCTGCTCATACTATGGCAGTAAGGAGCAGTACGGACCACAGCTGCCCACATAAGTAAAACGTATCCATATCCGTGTTACCTCTGTCATTTCCATGTTTATTACTAACTTTCTTCTTCTCATAAAACTTTACTTTTCTTCATGGGATTTGTCCAGAGTGGTTAATTAACAGCGCCGCCCCCTGGTGGATTGATTGAGAAACGCTCATTCCAACACAGTACATGTCAGTAGCAGCAGGAACTGTAATGGGATTAAGTACTCGTACTTGTACTCGGTCTGGTATCGGTGCATCCCTAATATTTCATGTCTATTGTGAAGACACGTGATAGTCAGAATCATAACTATATCTCACTGTGCACTTTACTGTTCACTTTTACTATGTACATAAAATGACCATTATCTAATTTTTTTTTTTTTTTTTTTTTTTTTTTTTTTTACTGTGTATAGGCTATTGTGTTGTGTTGTATTCTATTGTTGCATTTTTTCTGTCTTCTCCAGTGTTATCTATAGCATACTACTGCTACAACCCAATTCCCCAGTTCTATTCTATTCTATTCTATTCTATTCTATTCTATTCTATTCTATTCTATTCTATACTATTCTATTCTATTGAGCATACTGCATGACATTTGTTTAGAATTCTTCAACAAATAATGAATAATAATAATATAATAAATAAATAATAATAATAAAAATGCTATTTTTTTTGTCCAGAAATAACAAAACAGCTCCTATATAATAGCAGAATTAAAAGTCATATTGGCCAAAATAGCACATCAGAATTCATCTTAACTCTGTCAGTGTGTTCACGTGTCACAGTGATTCTTTATTTACTTAAAGCGACAGGAGTTAAGATCAGGGGTAAAAAACAAACAAACAAAAAACACCAGAATCTGAAACTAAATAAATGGACCTGTCACTGTTTAACAATACAATGGAAAATTAAACCACTGTTTATTTAAGGAGCAGAAGCTCAATGACTCACAAGCCCCCTATGCAATAATTTACAAATGAGTGACCACAGGCTACGCTACCTTTTCTGATCAAATGCTGTCTAAAGGTGACACAAATTCACATAAAAAGTCAATATCTGGTTGAAGATCGCATGTATTTTTCACTGGACACCTAGTCTGTGGCTCTGGATGACAACGCACAGGCAAGTTCTTAAGACTGCTGACTTTAGATCATATTTAAGATGACCTCTACAAATGTATAAAATATCTAACATGAGCTCTCAGATACAGCCACTGTTATAGATTCATTTTTGTACAGTAATGGTTTTTGTTTTGTACCATGCTAATTATTTTAATCTGGCACAAGGTTTTCCATGCAACTTTATCCTCAAATACAAACCAAACTATTTCAATCAAACAAAATTAGAAAAAGAAACAACTGTAAAAGGAAAAGTTTAACTCTATCCATGCTTTCCATCATTTATCATACATTTCTGATATAAATCTCAAAGCAAACGTTGCTTTTTTTCTATTACAAAATGTTTGTGGCGCTTGACTTAGTCATTCTTTAACTTTAAAAAAAAAAAAAAAATGGCAATCATTATTCTAAAAGTTCTTACTTTACAGAAACCTACAAATCTTGTATTTATTCTCTAATTCCTTCCTGATTATTTGGGGAATTAACAACTCCAATTTTCTCTTCTGCTTCACAATACCACTGGAATAAAAATCTAGTCAGGACAGAACCAGACAACTCTGGACAAATTTGACACAACGACATGAGTATGTGTGAAAGATACAGTGCATTTTTAATTACAGCTGAAGATACACATTTTTCCAGCTGCAGCTTCAGCTAACTGATCCGAATGGAGAAGCAGAAAAGAGGCCAGTGGGCCAATAAGAGGGAATTCCTGCTGGCAGTTGTTGGAGAAATCATTGGCCTGGGAAACGTTTGGAGATTTCCATATCTCTGCTTCAAAAATGGAGGAGGTAGGAGGATTAAAAATGAAAAAAAAAAGAAAGATCATATTCATATACACTGTTGTCTTCCTTATTTTATGCTTATTTATACACATCAGTATCACCTTTAACCAGGTTTAATGATTATATACTGAGTTCCAGTGACACTTTATTAAGAATGAATCACACTGTCACAACCATTTCAAAAGAGGTAAAAATAATTTAATTCGAACTTTCTGGGCAACACTTTATTTTGTTATAGTGTCAAAGCTAAAACAAAAGTATAATAAATACAGTTGTGCTGATAAGTTTATATACCCTAGTAGAATTTATGGTTCTTTAGCCATTTTTCAGAGATTTTTCAGTGTTTTAGTGAAACATACAACATAAAAAATCTACTTTAAATTAAATCAAATTTGCTAAACTGAAAAAACAAAAAACAAACAAAAAACCACCAAATAAAAATGGTCAATACTTCTTCCAGTATATACTTTATTTTGTACTGGCCAATGGTCACATGACTTAACACCTACTGTCCTTTCTAATCAGCTCTTTAAGACGTGTGCTGAGACCACTGCCTCGTCCAGCAGCCTTGTAGGGTTTTATAATGCTTATGAAAGTATTAGTTTTGTCAAGGTCCATATTCTCTGCAAGTCTCTCTCTGATGTGAATATGGGGATGAAATGGTGCAGCGAGGTCAAAACTGAGATGTGATTGAAGGTTCCCAGCATAGACATCTTCATTGGGAGAATAGGCAATGATCATTGGAAGGACTTCTGTGGGTATGAAGGCTCTTTGACTGACATGGTGAGAGATGGTGGCAAAGTGGGGGCCATAGATTGAACTTCAGTATACAATATAGGGCAG
>JAPSES010000030.1:15981526-15992788 GCA_029822895.1 Maxillicosta whitleyi | reverse complement strand
GACATTATTTATATATTAATATATTATTATTTTACTTCAGATCACATTTGGCTGAATGTGGAACTGAACTAAAATGAGTTTGACACCACTGGTTTACTAAGATGCTGTAATCTATTACACCTCATGTGCAAAACAGGCCAAAGTTCAATGTTAAGCCACACAGGCAAGTTAAACTGATAAAAAAAACAAAACAAAACAATAATACAAAAAAAACAACAACAACAAAAAAAAAAAAAACAATCCTCTATATGTAAATAAAACACATTTTGAGTGTTTATAAAAATGTTTACTATAAATAAAAAAAAAATATATATAAAAACCACTGAGATAAGTTCTTTTTGATTGCATTACAGTGTTTGTTATGTATAATTCTCTCACTAACAGGAATAGTAGGTGATTCCCATCACAAATATGACCTAATAATGCCACAAAAATGCCAGCTACAGCCTATCATTGCAGTTAATATTATTTATAAGCGAGGTTAATTAAGCATATAAGGGACGTAATAACCACATGAGATAAATACAGATAAAGACAGGACATGTGAATTCTCCTCAGATGAAGCTGGACATGCAGTTTTGGGGCCCTAAGCACTCGCCTGTTGGTAGAAACGGCTCTGCTGTTGGTGCACATGTAGTTTACATCACAAATAGAGGTTCTTCGTACTCAGGAAAATAAGGGGAAAATAGAAAGTAAAAGCACAGGACAGAGTATCTGCAGGTAAATACACCACCACACACTGAAAAGAGGTTGATTGAAAAAGAATATTACCATAAAAGTCTGTGTTTTTTTCTTTTTTATGAGAATATAAAGTACCTTGTAAGGTTATCTGCACACTGTGGCCCTGAGTAGATACATGTTTACACCTGATTTTACATTAACTTACATTATATTAACATTTATTTTACATCAAATGATAATAATTTTCACTGACACAGCTGTTTTCCATTTTGTTTGAAAGCTACAGACACAGAATGTGATAAATTTTGATTTTGTGTGATATAAAAGTTGCATGAATTCTAGTTTTATTGTTCAGACTGAGACTGCATTGTTCACACTGGGTCAGCTATTATCAGAAAATAGTGACTAGTCTGCATGTAGCATCATGCTGTAGTTGTTATGTCAGAGCGTTGAGTGTTTGTCGTATTTGGATAAAACAACAGTCTGGTCCTTTAAGCTGGGAATGTGGTCAAATCCCTCCAACTACATCCCAAATACCTCCATGTTCTCATCATGACCACAAACTGAGGGGACAGGAAAACTGAAAGTGAGAAGCCGAGCGGACTGAACTGAGTCAGATTGAAACCATGCAAATGAAATGCTAATGTGATGCTAATGAGCAGAGGGAAGGAGGGAGGGAGGGGAAAGTGTCAGGTAGGAGGTAAAGTTTGGTTAGAGAGCGAGCTGGCGAGACAGCAGGCAAATGGGCAACGCTTGGATGAGCAGTGAGTGGGCTACCCATGATGCCTCAATGAGAGAGGGAACATTAAGCGATAGAAAGAGAGATGGAGAGAAGAGACTTGGAGGAAAGGCCCTGTGGGCTAATGAATGCTGATTAAATCCCAAATTACATATCATAACTTACTACTTTCCTTTTTTTTTCTTCTCCGGTGCTCATTCTTGTCCAAAAGCATCTCTCTCTGTCTGTAGAACTGTAATAATATTCCTTTTGTCATTAGTTTGTACATCTCCGTCTTTTGAGCTCCATTAAACTCAGGTTTAATGCATCTGAACTCTCAAAGTGATAACAGTGGAAACCACTTAGTAAAGGGAAACTTCCGCACAGCATAGGTCCTTTTATTTAGAAAATTAGACATGTTTTAACTTATTTAGTTTGTAGATAAAAGAATATTTTATACTTTAACTCAACTTTATTTATAAGGACCATTAAGAGCATTGACAGCTGGAACAAAATGTTTTATATCATCCATAAAAATATGACTAGAAAATAAACAATACAAAACATTTAAAAAAAAAAACCAAACAAACAGTAAAAACACAAGAACAAGAGCAGAGGGTCATGAAAGGACAAAAAACAAGGAGTAAAAATAGGTTTTAAGACAAGTTTTCTGCATTTAGGGTGGAATCTTTGTTTTTTCCAAAGCTTTGCCACTGTTTTCTTTTCCATGTGTTTCTAAAGGTATTGAAAGATGATTATAAGCACTTTTATCAGTATAAACTTTTACTAACAAATACTACTTTACTTTTTGCCCTGACTTCAGAATACATGTAAATATTGGCAGTAAAGAAAAAAACTTAAAGTATTATTAATGGTTTAACGTTATAAATATTCAGATATTTTGTATTATAATTACTCCATAAGGTCTTTGACCTTTGACCTCTAGACACCAAAACATTTTCTTTTGTAGTAAAGTAAAACATTTCTAAATTTAATTTGATGTTCTGTTATAAGGTAATATGTTTTATTTATACACATGGGAAATTACATGACATTAACTCATAGGATTGTTTAAAAACACTGAAATTAGAGTTTTTTCACAATAGATTGCTTGTTATGTGACAGTGATTGATAACTAGGCTTATTTTTTTAGATTACAAAAGTTATAATTAGGCTTTTTGATGAATATATTTTGTTAGATAACACACACACACACACACACACACACACACACACACACACACACACACACACACACACACACACACACACACACACACTAAAGAAGCCCATTCTTGATACACAATAAAACAAAAAAATGTGTAAAAGAAGAGTAAACATAGGTAATATATAATAAATAAAACAGTGGAGAACATTTAAAGCATCACTGTAAACAGTATGTTACAACAACAACGATTGTAAGAAAGACTGAAGCATTATGTAATACTGTAATAATTTTCACCTCATTATGTATTAACGCTACATTCTGTAATAACATGCTGTATTTTGTGACAAAATTCTTGAATGCATTTTGTAATAAACTTTGCTGCATTTTGTCAGTAATAGTTAATTAGTGCTGCTTTTGTTTCTAGTTTACACGTTCTCCATCCTAACAAATACGGATACATTTTATTTAGATTTAGATTTAGAAGTGTTTTAAAAAGAATTCTACTTAAGTTGCAATGTTAAATGTTGTTGTGCTGGTATGATTTTTACAATTTAGGCATTAATTTTAATGTTTATTTTTGTGGTTTATTACATAATGCATCACATGATTATATTTTCTTTAAAAAATAAAATGCTTCTGTGATGATGTTCCAAACTCTCAGCTAACAAAAACAGCACCAAATTCACCCTAAGTATCCACAGACTGTGTGACTCACTGAGTAAAGTACAAAACTCATTGTTTACACACATCTGATTTATGGTAGTTTTGATGGTTTCCATTGTAAACCCGTTCTTAGACAGAAAACAGCCACAGTAGAACCACACATCACCTGTGTTTACTGCACGGTTTGTGTGTCAGTAACTGAACTAAACTTTAGAATCATCCAAACAAGGTCAGAACCGTCACAGTTTAGTCTGAAACATAGCACATAATAACTTTAAACCTTCAAACTCCCCAGTGTGGAAGAAATGCTGTGATTTCATCATCAAACTGTTGTTTTCATGTAGAGCTGTGTGCAGTGGAGTAAACAATAACAACAACAACAACAACAAAAACATCAGTGCTTCTGTAAAAGTTGTTTCTCATCTCATCACAGACACTGCAGTGACTCACTACTCCCTCTAGTGGTCACATGACTCCTGTGTCTATATATTCAGCTCATATTTGTCTTCATTCTAAACATTCCATGGATAATTTTAAGTAATTTTTAATATTTAATAGAATAATTACTACATATATCCCTTTTTCTGAGATAGTGGAGAAGTGGATTTCCTTTTTTCCCTATAGGCTTTTTCAAGTTTGTTAAGGATATTTAAGGTTCTTAATTCAGACAGTCTATTAATAAGATCAATAAAGTCAATGTGAGCTGTAATTCCATCGCCTGTTCCTCTTTATACTTGAGTCTGTCAGGACTGGGCCTGAGCTCTGTTAATGGTACCACTCCATCTTTTTCTGACACCACAACAATCACACCTGCCTCATCTGCTCCTGTCAGTCTCAAAGTTAAAGACCTTCTGAAGAAACAAAGAGCAAATATCTTTTCATATGCCTGTCGGGTTTTTCGGGAAGCTTTCACAATACCAACACACCAGTACATGCACATCAGGGCTGGGGGAGAGGGAGCAGCTAGTACCAGAAAAATGTGATCATCTGCATCCCCCTGATGTGTTGGAGGTGAAAAAGAGCAGTCGCAGACGAGCTCGCGAGGGAAAATGGCAATATTTAAAATAGGAGACACAACTCCATTTCTTCTGAACAAAATATTAATGATCTTTCATTTGGATCTCATCACGGATGCGGCCGGGGAAAATTGCATTTTGTGTGGCAGAAGTCTGGGAAGACATGAGACAGGATAATAGCCAATAGGTGTTTGGAGAGAGGGAGTCAGAATGAATGAGAGAGAAAGACAGAGAGAAACAGAATTGACAAATTCCCATGATGGGGGTACGCCATGTGAGAGTGAGGGGAAGAGGGGGGGTTGAAGAACAGAAGTGGGAGGTGGAAAAAAAAAGGCAGAAAGATTGGAAATTGAAATTTATGACATTGAAAATGACTATGACGGAGACAGAGCCAGGTCCCTCTTTGCTCTCTCCTCTTTGGTAGCACTCAACCTTGCAATGAGGGCAGATCAAACAAAAATAGGCTGTTATAGGTGGGTAGGGGGGGCCGGGGCGGCGGGGGCTGCGCGCCGTGGATGGGATGAGAGAGGGGGAATGAAGGAGGGACAGTAGCTGCGAAGGTGGAGGGAGGGATAGAGGGATGGGAGGAGGTATAGACAGAAGTGAAGGAGGACATTAAAGGAGGAAATGATGATGTTGTCAGTGAGCGATGTAAATCGCTGCAGCTACATAGTCAACAGATACAGTCGGCTGGCTGTGCGGGCCGGGGCCTGTCTCAGCTGCACTGGCACTGACAAATGGAATATTTTCAGAGGACTTAATCAGAGGAAAATGGGCTTTCATCTGCTCGCCTACCCGCTCTGGCGCTCGCACAGAGAAATGATTGCCTGTCGCTCTTCCTCTCCCTGTCTCTTTTGCTCTCACAGTCATTGAACGTGGTCACTGAACCCTGCAGAGGTTACAAAAAGAGAATTTATCAGTCGTGTTTTACAAAAGGATATAGGGACACTGAGATACTCACAATCACACTCTCTCCATGATGATTTGATTTGAGAACGCTGATGGGACATTCTGCTTTACTTAAATACAAGCTGAAAGAAAACACTGGAACAAACCAGTGCTGGAGCAAGTCCTCACATCCGTTACTGGAGTAAAAGTAGAAATACTCCATTACAAGCACAAGTTCTGCTTTACAGAGGTGTCAAGTAATAAAGGCAGGTTTTCAGGAATCTGTACTTTATGTGTTTATTTTTCTGACAATTCTTTACTTTATTCCACACATTTTAATACAAAAAAACCCTGCACTTTTTTTTTTTTTTACTCTTAACATGTTCAAAACAGGTGATATAAAGTATTTGAGAAGAATGTTTATTATTTTTGTATCGCCGCATACCTTCCAAAGATCAAGACTTACAAGAAAAAGAAAGATCCCTAATGCATATCATACACAACAAAACATACAACAAAAATAAATAAATATGTAACAAAATAGTGAAACCAAACCTAAAGTTCTGTTCTGCACATTGGAAAACAGCTAATGTTCATTATTTTAAGGATGTTGATTTTATACATTTTATTTGAAAATTGTGTTTTTAGAGGTTCATTTCACAGAAACTTTTGTCTGGAAAAAGCTTATGATTTATGTTTCCACTCCATTTCAGAGCCTATATTTCTTATTTTTTTCCTGAATAAAGAGCATTTCTTACTCCAATAACAAAAGATTTCCCATCATACACATAAGTAAAAGTGTGCATTACCAGAGAAATGTAATTAAAGCACGAGAAGTATAAGTAAAATAATTTTTTATAGTGTTTTATTATTATATGTGATGTATTTGGTCTCATTGTATGCATTTAAATCCTGTAGATTCTTAAGATTCTTAATAAATAAACATTTAATCCTTCAGTTTATTAGTTTGTTTAGTCTAACAGTTAAAATCAAAACACTGGAAGTTGTGTTGTTGTAATTGCTCTGGAAGGTGATGAAAACACACAATCAGACAAACATACACAGCAAATACAGGAGTGTTAAATAGTCAGTGTTAAATAGAGAGTGTTGGTGTTGTATTTACACCACATTGATTTAAAACAACACTGTGTGGTGTTTTTCTTAAAATGATGTTGTTCAACCAGGGTGTTGAAAGTGTTAATTTTACATCGCATAGTGTGGACACATATAGACACTTTATGGGTGTTAAATTAACACTGGCATATTTGTTGTGTAGTGGCACAAAAAGTAACGTATTGGACTAGAAAAGGGGTTCCTAAAGTGGGGTACATGTACCCCCACTGGAACTTGGAAGATGCTCAGGAGGTATTTGAAAATGTTTTAAATAAGCTCTGATGAAGTAAGGAAGAAATTTATTTCAATCAAAAATGTAGTTAAAAAGATAGATTTTGTGGGGTACTCCACTGTAAAAAGTGTGAGAACCACTAGAACAATAAAGCAAAGGAAAATTACTTAACCTTTACATACTAGTCAGGTTAAATTTGACCTGTTTTGACATTCAACAGCAGTAAAAAAAACAAAACAAAACAAAAAACCCTAACTATCATTCTTTTATTCTGAAATTTGATGACTTTTCCTAAATTTTGCCAAAATACACAAAAATAAAAATATTTTAAATGCTATACTTTTGTGGTGCTACAGATTTTTGGACATTGAGGCTGGTTCAGGTTAATTTTATATATAAATCATAATGACTTTTGTGTTTTTATTTGTAAAACAGGACATGATACTGTGATAGTAGACGTTTTTATCCAAAAACAAATTTGTAAAACTTAAAAAAATATCTTCCTCCTGCTCTCAAACATTATATTTATAAATTATATATATTAATTAATGTAGGATAGTCTATTTACATATTCTAAATAAATCTGTAGTTCAAAATGTGGTGTAGGGAAATATTGGTGTGGGTTAAATTTGACCAGAACCAAACTGCGAAGGTTTAAGAAATGAACAGTTTTTTAAAGGTTAAGTAAGTAAAAGTACTATAAAAGTACTTTCTACCATTGCAATAAACCTCACACTGACTCTGCCCAAACACATATGCAAACTTTTTACCCTTGTGTGCTGATGTCTGAGAGTTTTCGGTGCCTCGGGTGAAAGGATAAACACTAATAAATCTTTCTGCTCACCTCAATAATCAACGGGGAGAACTTTATGTGGACTGTGAAAAAGTACAGCGTGTCCTGATACATTTCCAACGTACTCATCATCCACTCAATAAAACCTATTACTTGTCATAAAGGCCTCATTTCCTACAGTTGCCTTTGATGTAGCACCTGTGCAGTCCTGTCCATAGGCCCACAGGAGCAGCAGATAGGCCTCCGCACAACAGACAACACTGACATGATCTATTTCTCCTGTGATGAATGTACCAATCTGCTGCCCTGTTGCCCTGTCCGCCTAATTTGTCATGATGTGACACTATCTCCACTCTTTTTGTTTGATGATGAACTTGCTACTGGTGTGTTCTAGCAGGTAAGTGGGATGAAAATGTCAGGATGTTCTATGAGGAAGGTGAAACACTTAGTAGCTTTGACAATTGAGTTAAATATTATAACATCTATGATTAAGTTTTGGAATTAATTTGACGTTAATAGCCAGACACTAGAAGAACATTTGGAGGTATGGCTCAGCCGAGGTGAGTCACAAAGAAGTGATAGGAGTAAAAAGATGGAAGAGAGCGGAACTTTAAGGGAGCACATTTGTAAGAACGCCTTCATAAATGGGCAACTACCTCAAAGTGGATGACACTAAATCGCAAAAATGTAGCTTACTAATTATAACAACGTAAAAATTCTGAATATAAATGAAACTGAAGATCTCCCTCTGCTCAATAACAAACACAAAACTGTCACATGTCTGCAAAAACACCAGTAATATTAGTTCAATGCAAACTTTTGATTTTCCACAACAACGTAAACTATCGTAAATATGACTCCAACAAGATAAAGTACAGGGAAAAACACTCATTTTAAAACAATGTGAGCAGCTCAAGCACTGCTCTAAACACTTTTACTGTTGGATGTAACCTTAGTCATACATTTTGCTTTAAAATGGAGTTGTTGGTGTTTTTTTAATACTGGACTTTACACTTTTTACTGTGTGTTTTAGTTTTTAGATGTATTCATTACATGTCTTTCACCTAAAATTGAGAATACTGCTGGAACTTGTGAATAATGTATCTAATGTAATCTAACATAATTTAATCTAATCTAATCTAATCTAATCTAATCTAATCTAATAAATCTAATCCAAACCAATCTAATCTAATCTAATATAATCCAAATTAATCTAATCCAGTCTAATCCAATCCATGTGAATTCCCTCGCACCATTCCTTTCTTCTCTGATTCACATGAGGAGAATGTTGGAATAATTGTACAAATATTTAATCTTACAATTGCTTATACTGTTTTAAAGAACCTGTGTGTGCAGGATGTTACATTCTTTGCAGAACCACACTCAGACCCAAGGACAGAGGTCAGTGAAATGATTTTCAAACAGGGAAGTTTTCCACCCAAAGAGGAAGACGGATAAGGATGTTCAACCTTCAGCTGAGTGAAGACAACAGTAGCAGATAAGAATGTGCGTCTAATATGTTTCAAACTGACATAAGTTGAAGGAGGCAGTTTTTGTGAATCCTTATCATTAAGAAAGTTATATCCTGTTCTGTAACTCGGAACCGCCCTAATGGAATAAAAAAAGAGGACGGGTTCAGTCGGAGTCAGAGTGTCTAACGTCTCTGTCCGTGTCTGTGACTCTACCTCTGTGTCCTCTCTCTTTGTGTGTGTTTTAATAGTGTCTTAGGTTGTGTGAACCTGACAAACTCTGCAGGTGCATCTAAAACATGGAGGACCGAGGACCAGGACCAGGACACCCCCGATTTAAGATGATGTTTACTAAAAAATAAATCTCGATCATCATCATCCACCAGGCTGGTGTCAGCGTTATGGTAACAGGTGCCCATCTGCAGCGTGGTGGCGGCAGGGCAGTAGGCCGTGACAAAGCACAGATCAGCTGGTAGGGCAGCAGTGGTATTTGTCACCCTGTGCAGCAGCAGATCAATGATAATTACCTGGCTGACATGAGTACAGTTATAACTTTACAGGATCAAGAACAGGGGGAGAGGGAGATGAAGAAGGAAGGGATGAAGGGCTCTGGGCCACACTTAGCTCTGAGCTGATCGATACTGTGTGAGATATGGCTGTGACCAGCCCCGAGGCCCGGCCTTATAGCAGCTCAACAAGCCATTACTGAAGGCACTGATGGCTTGTTGAGCAGGGCAGCGGCTGCCAGTGGAGAGAGCCACTCTGTGTGTGTGTGGAAGGAAATATGTGTGTGTGGCAGCTCTGAGTTTATTCTGCCACTTCTGTGGTAACTGGGTTCTTCAGATAACACCGAAAGGTTTCTGACGTGATATAAAATGATAAATGAAGTGGAAGTCAAATGTGCCTATAGGCTGTGCTCTCATGAGGGATGAAAGGACAAACAAAAAGCTGTTCTTTCTTTTAGGTTTTTAGGTTTCTTTTTGGTTTTTTTCATTAAAAATGACTAAGTTTATACACACACACACACACACACACACTGAGCAATATTCAATTTTTCCCCCCTTATTTACATATTTAATGACAAGTGGTTTCAGGCACAACAAACTCCGCCCCCTTGCACATAATGTAGCTTATTTTTGGCATCCATCCAGCTGATGGAATCATGTCTATGTATGTGCTGCTGCTGAAAATTATAAATTAAATATATTAAATAAATTAAATATATTGAATGTAAGGCAGATATGTCATGCACCAAACACATATTTATGTGTAGATAAAAATCATGCTAAATCATGCTTAAAATAGATTTAACGATTTTAGCAGTATTTATGATTATGTCAGTTTGCCAATATGATGTATGTTTTATTTACACTTATTCGTGTTTTTGTTTTTTTGCATTTCTAACAATAACTATGTCCAGTGTAAATACATGTTAGTTGATCATTACATTTAATTACCTTTGAATTTTGCCATTGTGTACATAGCATTGCAAGAAAAAATGTTTTACAAATAGAATTTCATATATCATGTTGCTGGCTTGGTTACAATTGCTAAAATAGATTAAAAAACAAAAACAACACATTTATTTCTCCCTGTTGTTTAAAAGTCTTCTTGTCCATAGACTTTCACTTCAAAATCTCAAGGCCAAACCAAACATACTTGATAAGGTTGAATTGAATAGAGCTGCACATCATCTTTTAGGATAAAAAAGGACACGAGAAAAAATGTAACAAATTTAAAATGTAACAAAAAAGATAAGAAAAGTTTGATTAGAAGCGTACCCAGTCGTGTGCTTTGTCTTTTTTTGGTTAGATTATACATTCTAAAAACTGTTTTATAACATTGGTTTGATATTCTCGCAGATATGGTAAATTAAATACATAGGTTGGGAAAAAAAGAAAGAACTGAGAGTGGGAAAAAAATGAAATTTGAGTGTGTGGTCATCGACCGCCGAGGGCAAACCATCCTCATCTCCAAACTCATCCTCTGAGACGTTCACTCAGAGTTCACAGGTTGGCAGATGATGAGGTCTCCGTTCTAGTGTCTCCTGGCCAGGATTTGTATTGTTCATTCTGAATATGAATCCGGGGGTTTTAGGTGTCAGTCGATCGCTGCAGCTGAAATCCTTCATGGACAGAGGAGGGAGAGATGACCCACTTAAGCTAACAATGTCCAGATAATTTAGGACATAAGCACTTTGATAAAGACACCAGGATGTGACTGTATCATAGAGTGTTTATATATTTAGTTCAGTATATTGTGGAAAAGATGTTTATATGATCAGTCAGAATCTGTGATCAATAATAATATGTATTTTTTTTTAATCATTATTTAGATATGACCCACAGATGTTACGACTAAAGACTCCGATCTATCACTGCTGATGTCGCTGAAAGTTCTCCTAAAAAAAAACAAAAAACAATCCCACATCCAATATTTGACGTCACCACCTTTGGTTCTGATTCCAGGAGACGTTCAGTGGATTTAACTGCACCAATAGTTCTGATCCTTCCATGGGTCA
>JAPSES010000030.1:15957367-15968400 GCA_029822895.1 Maxillicosta whitleyi | reverse complement strand
AACGTCACCAAAACGTTACGTAGAACCACTGCAGACCAGTGATTGGTCTGACAGTTTTCTCTGTGACCCGCCGATTTACAAAAATCAGATGCAGAAGTAGACAGTTAGTGATACATGAATCCAAATGATGACAGGACAAAATGACACCATAAGTGGTCACATAGATTCTGTCTTTGGTGGTGGACGTAACAATCCAGACGAGAAAACACGCAATAAGCAAGTTTTCGGCAACTCTGAGCAGACAATAGAAATAGAATAGTATAACAGAATAGAAGTAATGCATTGTGTCGGAGTAACAAGTTGAGACGAGTTACTCCCATGTAAGTGGAAAAGAACCACAGGAATACCGAATAGAGCAGAGCCGGTACCATGTAGTGGAAACGGGGCATACCATCCTCTTATATCTTACACCTGGACCTCTACAACAATAGACATGATATTTTCAGCATCAATTCATTCACCAAAAAAAAAAAAGGATACTATCTTCTGTTTTCTTTACACCAAGATCTTCTCCTGACTTTATCAAGACACTTTTCTTGCCTTTGGGCTGAAGTCCTGGGTTCATATATCCAACATCCATCCCATCTACATTCATTCTCTGAACGGCATCAGAAGTCACAGACCCTTCTAAAAGAAATTAGAAGAGAGCACACGGTATTTTTACTAGAACATTTCACACAACGTAAGATTAAACCTGGATGTGTTCATGCAGAAGCACATTTCAGCGGGAAAGATTGTGAAAATTGTGTAAAGTTCATCTGAAACAAACTATATTCAGAAACCTTCCCAACCTCCCCTTAAGCACCACATTGTCCTGCCAATTTCAGCAGAATATTTGCCCCAGATCGGTTGGTCTCCACTTCCACCCACTCGTGGACGTCATCCCCAAGTGGCCACATGTCCCCTTACCTGTCATCCCAGAAACAGCTGGTGTTGCCACTGCTCAGGTCTGGGTCTGCTACAAAAAAAAGAAAGAACAATCTAGCCCGAGGCTGCAGGGGAGCCATGCAGGCCTCAGTGCCTAATCACCCCCTCCCACGACAGCTCTCATCAAGACAGCAGCTCCAACAAATCAATCTCCCTCTGACAGTTCATTTAGACTGAATTAATTTGGAATTAGGGGCCATTACTGCAATTGGCAGGCGTGGATATTCCCCTAACGCGGGCTGTTATCCTGCTTTGGGGATAAAGAAAAGGAGCCAGCTTTTCTTTTCTTTTTTTTTTTTTTTTTCTCTATAGGATCGACTGGATAAGGTGTTTTTCTGTGCTGATCACAGGGCTGAGGGAGGGAGGCATTGGATTTTCAGTTTAACTAAATCATCATTGTTCTCAATCAACAGTCAGATCCTGCTGATTGTTTTGTTCTTTTGATACCGAATGGAAGTGAAATAGATGTTTAATGGGGGTCGTTGCTCTATCGACTGTCAAATTGTTGCCAGGGGCCAATTAAAAGTCCTATAGTCGGCTGTAATGGCACCAAAAACAATGAATATATATAGGAATACAGGACAGGAACACTGTGAATTGAAGGTTTAATAAGGTATTCTATAAATCTTTCAGGTGAGATGGAGATATAAGAAAAACAATACAATTATTACATAGTGGCATCAGTTACGGTTGTTCCCAAACCTACAAGTTGTTGTCAAACAACAGATAAAACCCCTGTTTCTAAAAGAGTAATTTTCATATAATTCTGAGTGTTTACACAAGTTTTGACACTTTCATTACTTTTTATTTAGTTTTTATGGTAAGAGTGTAGAAGTAATTGTTCAGAACTGATGTAGTTTAACTTTGATTTAATTCAGTTTTAGTGTTAGTTTATCACATATCATGGGAAAAACATGGATTTATACAAAATCGTTTATTATTGAAGGTTTAGATTAGATTAGATTAGATTAGATTAGATTAGATTAGAAGACTTTATTAGTACCCAAAGGTAGATTTGGTTTACAGTCTCTGCTCATACAAAACACCCAAACATTTGGACACACATAACATACAACTATTTCACACTGAATATATTCACTGTTTTTTTCTTGTACTGTGGGAAAAAAAGAGCAGAAAATGTGACTTCTGAGAAACTGCCGGTATGTTCGGTGGAAAACTAAAGTTAATCTGCGTCTGATGTGCTGAGCAGTGACTGGGCCTCTCCTGCTGGGAGGCAGCAGCTCAGAGTTTACCCAGGGTTCATGACCCCGTGACCCACAGGTTTGACCGAGACAACTCAGCTCCATGGAGACGCCGCTTTGAAAAGATAAACACTCTAACATCACACACACTGCGGCTCAGACACGCACATAAAAATACAGGAAATTCACCATGAAACGTCTCCTCTGTTTTACAAAGTAACAAACATCAGTGCAAGAAATAAAAGACTCTGTTGACTTTAATATCGCAACATTTGTGTTTGTGAATGAGTCCCATCACATATTTATGTGTGTGTTTTCAGAGGATATTCTTTGACTTTCACTGTTCAGCAGAGTTTTGTAAGTAATCAAAAGACTTTTTTATATATAGGTTTCTCACTTTAACACCCACTTATTATGGTGTTTGACACAAGGTTATTATTCATACCCAAAAACAGAGTTCTTTAGTTTTTCTTACCTGCATAGTGCGCTACACAACATTAAGCATCATTATATAATTTTATGTGTTTCATTTATTTTTCATGTGAATTATATGTAATAAACAGTGTATGAAATGATCTAAGGAACTGTCACAGTGGGACAAAATGTCATTTGCTTTGCAGGTCTCATTGGTACTAAGTGATCTTTCCAAAACTGAAGGGCAGGACCCAAATGGGTCATGGACCTCATTTAAGTCAGGTCAAAGAATGACAAAGGAAATTAAAGTATTTAATAATGCTGTCATGTGTGAATGTCTCTACTTAATTAAAATTGAAGATGAGTATTTCACTGGTTTATTCAACTCAGATTAAAAAAAAATAAAAAATAAGACCACCACCTCCAAAGAAAGTATTCTCAGCATGACATGGAATGTCAAAAGATCTAAAACAAGTGGTTCCAGGCACAACAAACCCCTCCCCTCGCAAGTATTGTATCTTATTTTGGCTTTGATCCAGTTTATGTCATCATCTCTAAGCGTGTGATGGTGTCAGCATATCAATTGCCTCTATATACAGTATGTATCAGTTTTGAGGTAAATTTAAACAAAATTGATGTTTTTTTTTTTTATAGACATTTGAAATGTCACTCATTATAGGTAAATGGGAAAAGAAAAAATAATTTTAAAGTTTATTAAAAACTTGAACTTTGTCCTACTTTTCCCAAAATGTAACTCATTTATTCTGGGTCACTGGCCATCTATAAGCCAAATTTGGTATGAATTCAACCAATAGTTTTGCTGCTAAAGGTGTGAAATTTCATCCATTATTAGTAAAGGGGGAAAATTTTAACTTTGACCTACTTTTCCTACAATGTAATCAGATCTATTCTGGCTCACTGGCAATTTATAAACCTAATTTGATATTCATTCAACTGATAGTTGAACAAACAAAACCAAAAACAATACTTCTTGCCTCCCCTTCGAGGTGCGGGGTAATACATACTTTACAGTATTTTAACAGAACGCCTTATAAACGTGCACATAGTTGACATGCAGAGTGTAGCAGGGTTTGTTCGATGAATAACACCACTGTCAAAACATTAACATTCATGAAATATTTACCAGAAATGTCATTTTATCAGTGTAATTAAAATAGTTTACTAACAGGGTTGATCTTATCAATGTGTAACAATAATGTAACTTATGCAGATCACTAGGATGGTGAGTTTATTGCAACAGTTCAGCATTTATGTGCACCAAAGTATTTGGATTTATTGTAGAATTTGTGCAATGTATTGTTTTGTTGCTGCTGAAGAAATAATAATAAAGAGTTACTGTAAATCCATTCACTGTAGATACAGCTTCTAAACTCTGACGTACAGAGATGTGAGTTAGTTTATAATAGTGTTTTTGATTCACTATTAAAGTACAGTAAGATAAAACAGGTCACCACAGACTAAATGAGTAATATTTAAGTGGAGTTTTATGAACAGGAAAGTGTTCATAGTGTTTGTCTCCTCTGGATATTTCCAATATTGTAATAATTTCATCTCAAAATGATGTAAAACATTTTTGTTTTCCAGTCAGATCATAACAACAGAAGCCATCAGACACAGCCTAAGCCTCCAGAAACCCAGAAAATGTCAAGAAAATTTACAGTTTGGTTTTAATTCGTCTACATTTAATAAAATGTGAGAAAACTCTGATTCAGATTCTTTGCCTCAAAGACTCCCCCCTACTGCCCATTACTATACTATAGATTACTTTACTTTGGGCAGAACTTGTGTTATTTCACAGATTTTATTACATGTTTTTTTTTTTTTTTTTTTTTTTTAACATTTTGTAACTTTTTATAGGCAAACGCTTGAAAAAATTTATTCTGAATGGGAGACATGTCTGAAAAAAATGCAAAAAATAAAGTCAGTGAGTGTGTACAACTTGTATTTTCGTATAGTCTGCATATTTCTGGTCTGCAGTGTTGTAACTGCTCCAGAAAACATGGCAAATGAGAGGTGGAGCAGCTCTGTCCAACCATGAGATCAGAGTAAATATTAACACTGACACGCTGCTGTGGAAATACCTCAGTGACTTACTTACGAGGAGCAGAGCAGGAGGATGAGTGGGAGGAGAAGAAAGATGAGTGGGATGCAGACATTTTGGTGAGCCAAAAGGTAAACGGCAGGGCAGCGCATACACATTACCATGACACACACACACACACACACACACACACACACTGATACCCTCTTTAGCCCACAGTAACACTCCAAACACCTTCATCCCCCTGATGACAAGTTCCCTCAACACCTCCACAGAGCTCAGTCAGACAAATACAGCCAGTCCTCAGCTGGCAAAACAGCTGCAGACACTAAGAAACAGACTTGTTCTTTATGGTTTGTGTATTTTTTTTTATTTTTTTTTTAAATTTTAATCCATTTCTCTGTCATTCATTTACTGTCCAGTTTCTTAAACCACAGATAAATGTTTTAGATACTAATCATAGGAAGGTTTAGAGCACAGTTAAGGATCCAGAACTCATATAAATGCATCTCAAAACCAAAGTTGGAAGTAAATATTTAGAGAAAACACTTGAGTTTTCAAGTATTTGCACAATATGTTGAGTATTTACATTTTGTACAAAAATGATCACACTTTGTAATGACATTTCCAAAGCAGCTTATTCGTTTGGTTTCAATGTGTTTGATTATGGATTATTTTTGTTTTGCATCAGGAATCAATTTTCTTCAGTGGCGTTGGTTCACAGGGGGCACAATGTACACTGAGAAAAAAACTATTTAATAATAAGAATTTCGGAAAGAAAAGTGAGCCAAACATAGAAAATATGATTATATTTCTGAAGTTGTTTTTAACCTTTTAGTTTATTTATTTCTAACTCAGATAGAATTGAATTTCTGTGAAAATTTAAATTTTCTTAATCCGTAAAGACGCAGTGCTTTTGTCACTTCCCAAATGAATTCTTCTCTCTATTCAACCTTTTATAAGTGTTTGATCAACATTTATTTTAATATTATCTTCTTTATTTTGCTTTTTTCAGTGAAAATTATGTATTTTCCTGTATTTCATTGAATGATCATGTAGAAGTTCATAAAAGCTCAGTTTAAAATTGAGGGTTATTATATCAAAAATGGACAAAAGTGAAGAGAGAGTGAAGTGACACATTTTCAACAAAATATATCATTATCATTATCTGAACATAAACCCAGTGAGTCCATCCACTGTCATTGATCCAACTCCATGGGTTTTACTGGTGAATCACTGTTGTAGAAGATGGTGGTGTTTCCATGGTAACTATGGAGCCTCTGAACGTCCAAATGGGTCATATCTGATGCTTATGAAAAGATGACAAACTGTAATTTTCACCAATTATTTACATGGATTTATGGGATTAATTGATCAATAGTTATTCAACATTTTATATCAAATAATGGGTTTAGTTACCAGTGGCTGTTTGGGTCTAAAGATCCAAAAAAAAAAAAAACTATTATCATTATCATAAACATTATTATTACAAGCATTATCAGGTGAGTGAAACATAAACAAATGGCCTGTTTACACAAATCCAACTGCTGTGTTCATATTCTTTTCTTCAACCTAAGATGGCAGTGTAAATAGTAAACACACAGAGAAAAAGAATTTATTTTTTGTTTTAAGAAAGTTTTTCATGAACATAGTAGCGCTGTCTCAAAAAATGTATTTCCACACAAAACTTCTGATAATACTGTAGTATATATGCCAGGCCTGTGAGTGGCGCTACACTGCTGCTGCCGAAATACACTCTAAAACAGAGAAGAATACATGAAGCGCGCACATAAAACTCATGTGATAAGAAAATGCAATTTAGAAAAAAAAAAAAAACTATATGGGTTCAAGTGGATGAAATGTCAATACAATAAAAAACAACAACTTTTTACTACTAAACTCTAAATCTCTGTGTGGGTAGCTCCTGAATGGATGGATTGAAAACACATAGAAAACACAACCTCACAGTGAATTCATACTGTTCAGCGTGTATGTATTCAGTGTATTCATCACACACGACAAACATTAAAGCAAGAAATCCATAAACAAAATGGAAAAGAGATGAAAAAAGTGAAAAAGGGAGATTGAATGAAAGAACTAAACTGTCAAAAAGTTATGAGTTCTGTTGCTGATATTGGAAACTGGCATGGAAATAAAAGCAGAGTTGATAAACAGGCTATTATTTTGAAGAAATTCATTCAATCTTTCATTTCCTCCAGAAGGTCACAGGGATTTTCACATGTAATCCTCGAGTTATGAATGAGTTTCGTTCCTTCGCTGTCGATGTAACCCGAATTTCCACGCAAGTTGGAAGTAACCCTTTAGTACCCCTAAATACCCCCTAAATCTTGAAATAACTATCCAAAAACATGTATTATATGTCGTATTAATGAAATAAAGTAAAGAAATAAGATACTGTACCGGCGTCGTAAAGTCAAAATAACATAAGTCGGGTACGTCGTAACCCGAAGACTACCTGTGTTGCTTTATTTGTGTTTTTTTTTTTAAATTTTTATAGAAATTATCTTTAAAATGGATCGTTTTCAGTTCATTCTGTAAGTACATTTCAGAGTCTCTACTTTTATTCTTATCGGGATTAAGAAAATTTCTACTTTTCTTCGTCATCTCTGATCTTAGTTACACAGTATTATTCAGATCAACAGAATCTGTTTGTTGTTTTTGTTTCTTCTTCATGTGAATGTGATCTAAGCCGATGATAAAAGCACATGAGGAGGTTGCAGGTTCGAGGATGATCACATTACGAATACATGCTAAAGCTGAGAGGAGACAGTGCGGCCCTCTATTTATTATGTTTTCGGGCCTGGGCAGAATGTTCCATCGACCTGAGAAATATGACAGTGATTTCACCGACACACTCTCAGGTTTCAGTGCAGGTATAGGCAGCGATGTTTACGTGAGTGTGTGCGAGTGCATCTGTGTGAAGAAAATGATTACGTACTGTATAGTGTAAGCAAGGACGGAGAGGGAAGACGAGACACAGGAGGTGAGAGCGGCGAGAAGAAAGACAGAAGAACAGAAATGCTGCAAAAGGAAGTTCATGCCACATATTTGCAGTTGGGGTGTAACATTTCAGCACCGGACCGATAATAGAGTCAACACACTCTGCACAGGTTTAGGGGCAGAAGGATGTATATGAGGAATGTAAGAGTGTCAAAGAAAAGCTCTTCTTCACCGCATAATAATAAACAGTGGACTGAAATAAAAAACATTTTTCCTATAAGGCATCATAAGTATTTTTTTTTATTTTTTTTTTTATAAAACATGGGACTGGGGTTATGTTGGAAATAATGTCCACAAATATATAGTTATTCTGGATTTGGAAAAAAATCCTTAGTTGACCAAAACTAACCCACATTAAATTAAAACACATTTATGAGGAGCTTCAAACAGTAATGTCAGCAGAATTGTGAAAATAAATAAATAAAAATTTCAGCCTGTGTTTCCAAGGGATTTTACTGGCATCATCATACTAAGGGACAAACAAGATTTACAGATTATGAGCAACAGATTTGCAGATTAATCGCTGGATTTGTTGTGGGAAAAGCCTGAAAATCCTGGATTTTCCACTGTGGTTTGGTTTCAAATCCACTGATAGTCAGCAGCTTCATTACTGACACGATCTGCTGTAAACATAAGGTGATATAATTAAAAGATATACAAATCAATGTACAATGTTAAATACTAAAGCTGCCTTTTGCACACTTTTACTCAGGTATCACATTTGCATTTAACACATCATATTCATATTTAGGAGTGAATGATTCTGTTTAACAATATACATAATCAAATCACAAAATAAATGAAAATGTAATTAAATAAAATGATTTGGTGATCAAGCTTAAAAAAAACAAAACATGGATTATCATTGACAAGAAATGACATGAACACAAATCAATAGGAATCCTACAAGCTGTGTGATGTATTTTAATATATGTACAATGTATGTTTTGTTAGTGGTTGTGTTTACTAAGAAAAAGCATCATATCAAGGGGGAAAATGGAAACTCAGATATACTAGTCTCTGTATTCTACAGGTATTGATAAAGACTTACAAATATCTCCAAAATATATGTTTTTAAAAGAGGTTTAGGAGGCAACTGAATATACTCAAATATGAACTAATGCTGTAATCCTTTTCTTTGCCTGTGTGTAACTTTTATTTTATGAATGTTGGTGGTTAGACCACTTGGACCTTGGTAAAAATAGGGCTTAGATTAGTTTTAGGTTATTGGAATTATCATTATTATTATTACCTGAGACTGTGGATCAATGTACTTATCATGTAAATCTGTCCTGTGTGTGAGTGTGGGGGCTTAAAAAGGGGGAGGTGAGTTTGTGTAACTGTAAAATGTGTTGCATTATTGTGTTATTTATTCTTTATGTTTGGGTCCCTGTCAAAAAACTCTTCAGCTTCCCAGGGTGTCCCATTTTACATTGTGCAAATGCAAAATATGTTTTTACACTTGGTTCTTTTAACCCTTACATACTAGTCAGGTCAAATTTGACCCGTTTTGACATTCAACAGTAGTAAAAAGTACCCTTACCATCATTCTTTTATTCTGAAATGTAATGCCAAAATACCCCAAAATGAAAATATTTTAAAATGTTATACTTTTGTACAGGTGCTACAGATTTTTGGACACTAAGGCTGGTTCAGGTTAATTTTATATATAAATCATAATGAGTTTTATGTTTTTATGTGTCATGTAAAATAGGACATGATACTGTGTGATCAGAGATGTTTTTATCCAAAAATGAGTTTGTAAACTTAAAAAAAAGAAAGCTCTTGCTGCTCTGAAACATTATATTTATATATTACATATATTTATTAATGTGTGATAGTCTATTTAGACATTCTAAATTAATCTGTAGTTAATTTGGTTTAGACACTTACTATGAGGGAATTCTGGGTCTGGGTTAAATTTGACCTGAAACAAACTGTGAAGGTTTAAGAAAGGTTTGATAAATGTGTGAATAAATACATGAAATGAAAAATCAAAGAATAAACAGTGAATGCTGCAGTGGAGGAAATGCAAAAAGAGTGTACAAAATAAAAGCATAAGTAAGAGAAAGAAAAACAGGTGTTCATAAAGGACAGGACTAGATAGAATGAAACCAGAAATGACAGAAATATGACGTTTCCAAAAATCTTTCCAAAATGAGTAGATTTAACTTTTTCTGTCATTTTTTTTACACTTTCTACCTTTTTACAGTTAAAATATTCTAATCTCTATGTTAAGTCTATAAATATATAACACAATTTGATAATGCCATATTATTCCATTTCCATAGTAACCATCCCAACACCCATCCTGCACAGGTTTACTGGGTGCCCCTGCTGATTTGTGCTTTATTGGTTTTTTTTTTTTTAGTCTGACCTGGAGGCCTAGTCTGATACCCTCTTATTTTCTTCCTCATGAGCACTAATTCAGATCACACACCGCGCATAACACAAACCTTCCCAAGGCACTTCAAGTCTTTGAGCTGAACTTTCGCTCTCCCATGTGCTACGCTAACCACCGCTGAATGGTGACCCTTGGGAGAAAGAGAGAGAGAAAGAGAGAGAGAGGGGGAGGGGAGGGGGGGTGTCAGGGGAGAACAGGAGTGGGGACACAGAGGAGGGAAAGGGGAGGCACAACAAGACGCGAGATGAAAGAGATAGATGGGAGAAAGGCGGCACAGAAAAGGGAGAAGGGTGGCTAGGGGAGGGTCGGATGCGGCATTGAGAGAAGGTCGTGATTCTCAGTGGAGGGAGCACGCTCTCTGAGGTAGTAGAGTGAAACCACCCAGGGCCTTGTAATAGTTAAATCATATCAATTAACCATGGGACATCAGGGGATTAGGGGTTAATCTCTCCCCTGAGAGCGAGAAAGAGTAAATTAGAGGAGAAAGAAAGGGGAGGAAAAAGAAGAGGCTCATAAACGGTGAAGCAGAGATAGCGAACATGATGAATTATGATGCATGAATGGAAAAAAAAACACATTTGAGATAAATAAAGAAAACGCCCAAAGGATGAGTGCATGTTCACTTGTGTTAACAGCAGTGATACAATGGTAAATGATCCCAAATGAAGGCCACAGCCCGACATTTGCATTTCCCTTTTTTTTTTTTTTTTTTTTTTACAAGTATTGGTGGGACCAAGAGTGGCATTTAGGGATTAAAACCAACACAAAACAGGAGATAATCCTAAAGCCGGACCACACCCGCCTGGGAACTGACTTTTCAATTTGGATGGAATGATGAGAAGTAAACGCATATGTATAATTTCGACTCCCTCCTTTAAAAGCCCCCATAAAATTGCCCGTTTAGATTAAAAACATTCAAATGTGATAGAAAATGACATACATATAAAATACCAGATGGTATGTGAGGTAGAGGTTTTGGGGATCTATATTTGGGGGGGATTGG
>JAPSES010000030.1:15907536-15955600 GCA_029822895.1 Maxillicosta whitleyi | reverse complement strand
GAGAAAAAGGGAATAGCCCCTCTTTCTTTGGTGTATATGCAAAAATGGCTGAAGTGGGTAATGGAGCTGTGAGGTAAGAGGATTAAGATCAGCATTGGGTCAGGACTGATAGTGTATGAGGTGTGGGGTGATGGAGGGACAAAAGGGAAAGAGCGAAAGAGAAGAAGACGAATGGAAAGAGAAAATTAGACAGAGATGAGTGATTTGGTGTGAAAAGATATGAAATGGAGACCGTCCCTCTCATCGGGTCTTCTTCAGGGTTCAAGGACTTTGCTTCATAAGTGATCATGTGGGATCTGTGTGTCCCCCTGATAGGGAGCGCCGGGATAATGCATGACCTGGTACTTGGATTGGCTGTGGAGACAACCCAGGGAAAACCACATCTCCATCGCCGACGGTATAAGCAGGAACACTCAGGAAGTTAAATCTCGGAGTTAAAAATCTGAAGGTGATAGAGAAGGATGAGGGGCTTCTGTGGGAGGAGGGTGTGTGACTGAAAAAGACTGAAAACCCTGGTGAGATACTGCATCCTCCAGGGGTACGGCACAAAATTCCTCCTGTTTGATCCATATCTCACGTGCATCCTCTGATATTTTTAGAGCCAACAGTCGCGCGCATGGGTCTGCAGTGGTTATTCAGACCCACATTTAATCAAGTAGAATCATAATCTCTCTCCTTTTTCCACACGCTTTCATTTTGAATAAAGTTTAATGGGAGTTCCTTACTAAAATGAACGCTATTTTCCTATGTCTCCTCATGTTTGGCAAGATCACAAGTCCTGTTATTTAAGGTTCTGCTACCTGAACGCTACCACGACGATTTTCTTGTACAAAGATGAATCCGTGGAAGTTTGGAGCAGATCTATCTCTCCATACAACATCAGTTTGACCAAATATCTCTGAACAATACACCACAAAATGATGAAAAACTGGTGCAAACACATGCACAAATCACTGTTACTAGTGGACACACACACTGGAAGCAGCAGAGGTTTTAATGAAGCTGAACAGTGACAACAAATTATAAATATAAGATACTGTGACGAGCGGTGAATGATCAGGAAGAAGATTTTTGTCTTTCTTCAAGTTGAGCTTTTATGTTGACAAGTCTGATTTCAAACCAGGAAACAAGTAAGCCATCTTGTCCAGTACATGGAACATATACCCCAGGAACCGGAGCCATGAATACGCATGTCAGCCTGGCTCATGGTTCCTCCCACACACAATAAATAAAACATAACAAAACTAGACAATTACATTAATAACACATAGGAACTTAAACCAAATAATCTAAATAAACAAGACACTAACATGAACCCCCAGCATGCCTTGCGGCAGCTGCCACCCCCCTTGCACACAGCGATGCCAAGGTCGCTACAATACCTTAGTTGTTATTTTGTTTTGTCAAAATGTTCTTTTTATATTATGTAGATTTTTCTGCTACACCAGTACTTGTTCGGTCCAGTCTTTTTCCCAAATGTGCCCATGCTGACCTCAGTCTAAACTCACGATTACACCCATTTCACCTATATTTGATGTGTCAGCTGCATGTTCACTATACAAAGCAAATGTGGACTGTAACACTATCATTTTCTGATCTATTTGTTTTCCAGGTGCACGCAGATGCACACATACCAGAACTTTTACAATTTTTACTTTTACCTTCATCTGTTTTGCAAAATATACACATTCATAATGGTCGAGGTGTAACAGTCACTGACAAAAAGGTGTAAAACACTGATGATATTTTACTAGTTTGTGCTTTAATTAAAACATTGAATGAGAGGAAATGAGACTATTGGCCTTGGCAGAGGTCTGCAGATTCCAAGTGGTTTTCTTGTTCACATACTTTTCTTTCCTAATATATGAGACAAAGCAAAAAACAAAACAAAACTGTCTTTTTTTTAAGCCCCTAAACTGAGATGATTCTCACTATGCTGCATAATAGTGTGTTTTGAAGGCTGTAATTTGCTCAGTTTTTAACATTTTTCACATTTTAACAATGAAACTATGGATGGAAAAATATTATGAACCTTATTGTGGCATTATGTAAGTATTATGTGGTAAAATTTTTTTTTTTTTAAAATATGACTGTGAATGTTTCCTGTAATCAAAACTGAAGATGGTGCATGTTTTACTTTTTTTTTAGGCTGGGCAGCGTATCTTGAGATTGCAATGAGACCTCCATGTACCAGCCAATGGGGGAAAGGACTAAATATTACCACAAATCTGAATTGTCTTGAGTGATTAGCATCGTCAGCAAGAATATCCTGAGTTCAATGCCAGTGCAGGACGGTTGGGTCTTTCTGTGCAGAGTTTGCATGTTCTCCCCATTTATTTATTAAGGGACAATGCATATTAATGAACATATATATGTAAATATGCTAAATTATAGCCAAGGCTAATTTCCATCTTCAGTCCCTGGGCAGACCAAACCAGCTGCACAACCATGCCTACGTGAGTTCTGGCTTCCTCCCATCATCCAAAAACATGCACCTAAATATGTAAACCAGTCAATCTAACTCACCCATAGGTGTAAATGTGAGAGTGAGCGGTTGTTTGTCTGTAAATGTCAACCCTGTAATGAATTGAAACAGGTAACCAGGACAGACTCCAGTACCGCTGGTAAGAGATGCAGAGAATGAATGAATGAATGAATGAGTGAATGAGTGAATGCCACTTCATGATCTCACCTGGATGAGGGACATGCCACTGCTGTAATCTCAATATCTGTGTCTGAAAAAGATTGACGTGTGCTTCATGATATAAATGTTTGATAAAAAGTTGCATTTTTTCACTCTTTAATAGTTGGGACAATAATTACTGAATATTTCAGACAAATACTGACTTTTAAATCCAGGCTTTCAATGCCTCCAAATCCATCAGGCCTAATCTTTCGTTTCTAAACTTTACAAACTTCTTCTACTCAAGTAGCTGCAAACAAAGTTGTAGCCTGAAAACCAATGTGTAGAGGATGAGGGGCCTCATTAAAACGCTCCCCCTGACCAACGCCTCTTTGCTTTAGCCAATTAGCTGCCATCACAGGATCAGACTCAACTCTTATTTGCCAGCCAAAGAGGCTCAGCTGCACGACCCCGGCAGTAGCCTCGTGAAGCCACATTGCCTCCTCGCACCCGTCCCTGCATAAGTCACCCCACCCCAAGTCTTAATTCAGACACTTTGAAGTATCTTGGTCTGTGGTGAGGAGCCACTCAATCAATTACGAATGAAATAATCTCCTTATGATATTCCGAGGTTTCTCCAAGTAGAAGGGGGGGGGGGGGGGGTGCGAGAAGAGATTATGGAAGCCAAATCAGTCTCTCAGCAGCGTCTAAAGTGACAGGGGACGAATCAGCTGAGAGGATGGTAGGAAATTAAATAAGAAAAAAAAGATTATGTCTAAGTGTGTCACCTCCGAACACTGCTGTGAAATCTCTAACCTGATCCGTGAGGAGGTGGCGGTAGAGCGAGAGTGGATTATTGCAAGCTGTGTCATAAAAGACCCACGGTTGCTCAAAGTGCTTTTGCTTACCAGAAAGAAGAAGCACATGCTTATCAAACATCCAGGTGTGAAATGTGCAAAAACAAGCAAAGACAAAGGAATGTCGTCACTTCGCAGAAAACCTGACTTTATCTGCATCCAGACTTCATTGTGTCTAATCTGTTACAGACCATAGGTAGGCGCACAGATGTGAACGTTTGGAGTAAGACAGATAGAAATTAAGAGTACGAGCAGGAGGTTCACGTCAAATTACAGTTTTTCTCAACTGCTAAGACACGATTAATTTAACTGGAATCCACTTGATCTTCTATATCACCTTCTTAACACAGTTAAAGTCTTCGCTGTCAAATATGTTAATACTTCTTCACTGGTTTTGCACGTTTTTTCATAGACTTCATAGACACAGATCTGATAGAAAACCCCAAATGTAACTGGATTAACCACGATAAACAAAAGGACAGCATTTACTTTGATTATAGAAATTATTTTCTTAATTACATCTTATACACATTTGTAAAATTCCAAATCAGCATGAGTCTAAGTATTTCAGCTCTTTGTTTCTATGTTATTTAATGGATATTTCTATAGCGTTCTCTGTCCGCCTGTACAACAGCTCATCCATCTGTAACAGGTAACTCATACATTCACACCTATATGTAGATCGTGTACATTTATTTCTATTTTCTGTAGATATGCACTTTTATTTTCCTGCTTTATTAGTGTTTCCTATTTGTATTATTGCTTTTATCTCTTCACACTTACTTTCCTTTGTGTTTTTCTATGCAACTGAACTATTCTGACTAAGTCACTTCCCATTTGGATCAATAAAGTTTGTCTATATGTTGTCATTTCTTTCTTTTAATGTTTACTTTTTGATGGTATTTTGAAATGTACTGTATATTGAAACAAGACAAAAACCACCCATGAAGAATAACATGGAGAAATCTGTAGAGGAATAATATTTTTTGTATTATTATTTAGTATTTCTCAGTTTGGGTGAAAGTCTGGTTCATTTTTGACAGAGTACAGAACAAAAACTGTACTATAATGAATGTCTGAATTTGTTTGGTCTGTGTGATCATTGGGTTTTACATGTTAGATAGACCAACATACAAAAATAAAAAATGAGGGAAACTTATTTTTTATGACTTCAACAGGACATCTCAAGTGTAAAAAGGAACGTTTCAGAACCTGTCAGGGTTTTTTTTTTTTTATATCTGTAATGCATACCTTTTTTGTATGAGAAAAAAGACAACAATGCTGTGACATGTTAGTTAAATGCATATGTTTTGAATACTAATGTTGTTTATTGAGCTTGTGAATTATTTCATGAATGTGATGGACAAATATGTTCAAGCAAAGAGAAAACTAAAATCCTATTTTCAAACACAGTTGAATTAAAGACAGACAGACAGACATACAGACACTTTATTAATCCCAAGGGAAATTCAAATTCTATGGAGTCCATTTGATCAGTATAATCTAGTTTTTAGACATTTAAAATTGTTATTTAACTCATTTATGTCATGTAAAATAATTAGGGCTGTCAAAATTAATGTGTTAATGTGGATTAGTGCCTCATCATGATTAATCTGATTAAAAATGTTAACACAATTAACCCATCTGCAGCGTAGAATTACTCTGAACATCTCTGCCAAAGCGTTTGTAGCAGTTTTTCCAAGTACAGTTAATGTCGCTAAAATGATCCTTTTTGTGACGGGCATCAGAAGTGACCTGTAAAGATAGAAGATGCTAAACAGCACATTAGTCCTCTGGATGGAAATATGAGGACAAACCAAACCCAAGATGGGACAGTCTACTGATATGAAGTATTATACACACTCTGCAGGAAGGAGTTTTATTTTCACTGAAGCTCTTGCAGAGCAAAACACCACATTAATGTGACGCATACGTTAGTCTGGGATTCAGTTAGCACTGCGGCTAATGTGTTGTCTAGCTTTAAACAAACATGTTAAGTGCATATATATTTCCTGCTTTCTTGAATCTGTTTGTTCATGCAAAATGAAATGTGACTAATATAGATAAAAAAATGAATTATATTTAATCATGATTAATTGACCCTATGATTAATCTGATTAAAAATGTCCATCATTTGACATCGCTAAAAATAATGTTGAATTACAGCTAGGGCTACTCAGTTTACTGACATATGGTCTTTTTGATTACTGTGGCCAATACTTTGACTGTATTCGCTTAGTTATCATCAAAAATGCACAGACTACTGATCATTATGAATGGGTGTGTTTTCAGCGGAAACATACTAAAATAGTGCAAAAAATATCAAATAGACAGAATCCACACACAAAATATAAGTTTTTATGAAATATTGTGATGCAGGAATGTTTTTCGAAAAATGAATAATTATACAAAGTACAGATTTTTTTTTTTTCAACTTTGGTTTGTTAGCGTTAGTGTCAACAGGGAAAATGCAGATGGAAAATGATGATGTCACACCTTATTTTGTTCAGGTTTGATTCAGATGGGTGACAAATCAGACAAATCCACATTATGTCAAAAATACACTTCCACAACCTAAACCAAGGTTTAGGGTAAGTTATAATATACATTGTTATTGCTGTTCTGATTCACAACTTCATGATTACAGCCTTTACAATGGCTCTGATACTCTAGTATTATTAATAACATCCACTGCTTTAATTCCAACAGAAACAATGGTTTGTCTTTATGTTTGTAGCATTTGTGTTTGTTGTAATATGACCAGATGTTAAAAATAACAATACTGACAGAGTAAAGAGGATATAAAAGAGGACAGAGGGGTCACTAGTGGACATGTAATGTATATTAGGTAATAGTTTGTGCTTAGTATCACTATTGATGTTGATTGTCTGACATTAATGAATATCTGATATCAAATCTGAAACACAACAACTCAACAAACCAGACCCCCCCCCCCCCCTCCTCCATTTCACTCTGCCATCATTGGTCACCCATCTTTGCCTCGAGCCCTTTTGATTTTCTCTGTGGCTGACTGTTGTTTCTGCTGCTGCAAGCTCAGCCATCAGTGTGCATTGATCGCTCGCCTTCATCCTCGGCGTCCCCTCCGTTATACCTGACTATGGCGGCTAATTCCCCCTTTCTCACCCCTCTTCATCCCAGATTGAGAGGGTCGCAGAAAAAATCAATAACAGTGCCAAGTGGGGCAGGGTCAGGGGTCAACGAGGTCCTTGACAAGTGTGTCAGGGGAAAGAAGAACTAAGGGGAAAAAGTGCTTGTCTGTGTGTGTAGACGAGTGTGTGTTGCACAAGGACTGGTCAGGAGAAACGGAGTGACCAAAGGCCTCGTGGGTGCAAGTGTCAGCCTTGTCAGGGATCAAATTTATGACCATTGATTGGACGATATGTGTGTGTGTGTGTGTGTGTGTGTGTGTGTGTGTGTTTGTTTGTTTGGATCATGGTGGAATCTGACAGGGGTGAGGAGTCATCATATAAAGCCCATTATGGCCAAACAAGCCAATGAAGCAAATGAATCCCCTGAGCAAAGGACCTGTCGTCCATCCATCCATCTGTCCATCTGTAACAATACTGTGTGTATACAATTGGTCATGAAATTGGAATAAAACATTTTTACCACCGCTTATGAAATGATTATGACAATGTGATTAATTCTTGATAAAGTGTAACTGTAATCATTACACCTGGTCAGAGGTGATTAGTGATGTGTAGAAAAAGGAGGAAAAAGAGAAGTGTGCCTGAAAACATGAGTATTCCAACTTGAACTTTATTGTTTTAGTGTTAAAATTGTGTTATCTGGTTAATCGATCTGATTGAAAAAAATGTTACATAATAATAAAACACTAGGGGCCTGATTTATTAAAGGTTTGACTTTTAAACTTGACTGCGCACGTAAAAACACGCCAAAGCTTATCTGTTAACAGGACACACTGAGGACTGTGTCTCAAATGGGCAAAATAGCACACGCAACTCATTTAACGTGTTATCATGTGGGCGTTTCTGCCAGAATGTGCAGAATTACTGGGAGGAGTATGCAAATATTTATTTATAGTTTTATACTAAGATAAAAAATAATTGAAACAAAAGTTGTTTTTGTTTTTTCTGAAGTACAAGGGTGACAAGTAAGTATTAATAGTAAGTAGTAGTAAGTAGTAATACGATATCCACCTAGTGTAATCCAGATATCATTATAATAGAATTAATTTAATAGTTTTCATCTTATTGTTCATTTACCAGAGACAATGCACAATATATAGTGAAATACAATAGAATATAATGGAAGTATATAATATACTTATATATTATATATATTTTAAGTTAAATGAGCTCATCCCTCAGCTGATTAGAGTGTTTACCACAGGAGACTTTTAGAAAAAGTGCTGAAAAGGTATGTTATCAGTTTAATTTCTATTTGGATGCTGAACAGGTGATAAAAGTGAACATTATAGTCTTTACGTACACTGAAATACAAACAGTTTTTAATATTGGGACATCTTTTCTATAAATGAGCCCCATTTTCTGTATGTCTTTAATTATTTTATTTATAGATCTATTTGCATTGTCAAACAGGTCTCAATACTTACATATTCTCTGAATCTGCACATTGGTTCTCTTGTATAGGAAGCTTTATTTTTACACTTAAACCTGATAATATTGGGCAAAAGTCATGACAAACAACGTATTTAAAGGCAGAGTGTGTATTTCATATGCAGTCTGTTGGTGCACAAATACTGCACAATCACAACAAAAGTTAAATCTTTGACAGATGAAATCTAATGTTGTTTGCCAGTGTCTAGAGCTGCAGTTTAATGCAGCTTTGCAGCTCTAACTGCTGCAGCAGAAGCTCATCTGTGATAATGTCAATTAGCGCATAGCTTAGCGATCTCCTGCTGCTGCTCAGTTTGGCTCTTCATTTCCCACTGTTTACATTCTACATCAGTAATCATTCACTATAATCATCCCAGCAACACATAATCACAGGCTTTTAACACCCAGGAATTAGACAGCACCGCTCCCATGAGAGGCAGCAGTTGGACTGGATGAGAAGTGTCATAAAAGCACTGACTGGCACTCAAATCATGACACAGGTAATTATCAGTGTTGCACCAAATAATAAAATAAAAACAGAAGCCGTATCTGATCACTTTTGGAATATAATTTCAACTTTAAAAAAAAAATAAAAATCTTCAGACAGTGATATGAGTCTGAGGTGTCCTACTGTACATCCACGCCACACACAAACTCAGTGGAAATGGTAAAGGGAAGACACGGCTTCGAAGAAATCCATTTGCAATTTAAATGGAAATGTAATGAGCCACTGGTGGCAGTGAATTAGTCAGCTGATCAATTGATCATGTCAAGGACAAATAGGTAAACAAACATATCCATTAGCCTCCTGCTCCACCTCCTCCTCCTCTCTGCTCCCTGCTGTGGAGGAGTACTAGAGGATCACTGAGGTGTTTTTGCATGAGAGGAGACGAAACAGGGTTGGCAGCAAAAAATATGGTCTGTGGTGCATTTTCATGGGGAGACTTCCCAGATAAAACCCGGCATGCTCACTGTTAACGCATATACACAAATGTAAACACACTGACGCACACAATTACATACCCCACTGTGACCGTCCTGCCCAGCTCGTTACACAGACAGTTGGGCCCAGCAAGGCTCCATTCAGAGGTGATGGAGGGAGTAGAGGAGGAGGAGGAGGAGGGAGAGAGGGGCCTCAAACAAGAAGCAGGATGGAGAAAACAAGGCAGAGAACGAGTAAAAAGGCTGCCAGAGGACCGGGCTGGAACCAGACCTGCTGCCTGGCCTCATCCCAATCTGTCAGTGTGTGTGAGGAGGAAAAAAGAGCAGCAGGGCAGCAACAAAGCCGTGGAACTGTTGAGCACAGCTTTAACATACCGTCAATGTGCTATTTGGGCAAATTATATAAAAAAAAAAATAAAACATCACTGATTGTCTGTGCAGTATTCAGATGTTTTACTTGTTTTACACTTACTTGCTTTGCATCTAAACTCTTATTTAAGTAAAAGTATGAAAGTTAAATGTGCTTAAATGCTACAATGACTACCTATGCAGGAGTCAGTATCAGTGTTTTACTAGTATATGTATTGTTTTTAGAGTCATGTGACTGCCTCACGCGTGTAATGCGTTGTCTGTGTCTAATGTATCTTGATCAGTTGTAACTAGAATGTGAATTTCCCAGTTTTTGGGATCAATAAAGTACAATCAATCAATCAATTTGTTTAATGCTGAGCTTAGATGAATAACTTTATATACTGGTGAGAGTTTAATTTACAGCAATGAATCATATAACATGTTCATTTTTGTGCTGCTTTTCTGCGAGAACCAGTTTAAAATCTTAACCCATTATGAGCTTAAAAATCATCCTTGTTTTTGGGTTTGACAACATTAATCAAAAAGGGGCTTTACATTTATTTATTTTTATTTTTTTATTGAGCTTAAGAGTGAATACATACAGTAAAGCAGCAATATAGCTTATGGTTATTGGCAGTGATGTGGTACACTTTAATGATAATAAATAAATAAATAAATAATTAACTAATTCATCATTTTTTCCACAACAAGATGATTGACAGGACATAAAGGAGTAAAAAGTACAATATCTGCTTTAGATGAAGTCTAGTACAAAAACAAGGAAGCAGAAAATAGAAATATCCAAGTAAAATAAGGAATTGAGTAAACATATTTCCTTTCATTCCACCCTCTGATCTAAACATCACACTTCACTATTTTCTATTAAAATTTGAGAAATGAGGAATGAATTAAACATCAATATTCTATAAGTCGTTTCAGTCTGGACTCACTGAATCACATCTCCTATCAGTCACAGCTGCTTGTTTCTCTAATCTATCTGAAGTCTCTGCAAACTCAATCACTACCATTAATGCATCTTAATAAGAAACTGATGAAGAGCTTCTTTGTCTTGGATGTGAGTCAGAAAAACTTGATTGGTGCCTAATAGTCACAGTAAATGGAAAGATTTTCAACTGAGAATTATCTAAAAAAAAAAAACCCCACAGAAGAAACATGTTCATGAATGTGATTGAAGTGGGTTTTCAGACAGATATTTAAACTTTAAGCCTGAAATGTTCTGTATGTTGTTTTTATTATTATTATTATTATTATTGTAAAAAGGTTAGAAAATATGCTGTGAGCCCTTTTGCCCATTTTTTTCCCAGAGCACTTAGAACTTTTAAAATCTAGCAGTCATTTATAATTTACTGCACATTGTAATATTGCTAAAACAGATTTTTCTCCAGCTTGAAATTACCGTAATGACTCAATAAAACCTATAAAGCACAACATCTGAGGTTTCCAAAACCACTGGAATTTTTCCAATTGCATAAACAGTGAAAGAGTGAGAGCCATCCAAATTGCATATGTGCTCAGAGTATGTCAGCGACGACACGTCAGGTCTTAAAGAGTTAAATATATGTAAGCATAAAATACATGTCCAGACCTCAGTTGCGATGAAGAGATGGGGACAAACACGGGAGGATGACAGCTTGAATATTTCTATCAGGAGTTATTTCATGCAGGCTGCCTGTTCAACGAACAGAAAAAAGTGCCGCCATCTCCACTTCCAAAGCGGGATAGGATATTACCCTTAGCTTTTGAGGGCAAGGACACGTGGAAAGGCATTTGGGAAAATTATAATATCTTAGCATGCACTGAATCTTGCGGTGTGAACAGTCTATTTCAGTGACACGTTAGGACTTTCCAAGCCAGGACTATCAGAAGCACCTGGAAGAGACATGATGCTCTTTATAATGAAATCAGCACTAACAATATCACTCATCACCATAGTGCATGTGAGTCTAGAAAATAGATAGCTAGTTGACCCTGAAAGCTAACAAAAAACAGATGAAAGGATGAAGCAACACTGATCCATAAAACACTCCTGATGAGGAAACAGCAGGTTAATGCAGGATGAAGAGAGAAGAGGGAGGAAAAAAAAGACCCACACGAAAAGAAAGAGCTTTTTAAAGAGGGCCATTTGTAAAACAAGCAGTTTAAAGCCAGATTATAGGCCAACAATGACACAATCCCTTATGTTCATTCCTGTAATACACTGTGAAGAAGAGGATTTATACTTTATTGTGGAGGAATGCATCGAGGCTGCCTTCTGCGCCTGCCTGCCTCTTTGGGAAACATTTCTTCCTGAGGCCAGGTGTAATCCCTGCATAGAGGAAACACAGATGCCTTCAGCCAACTGCTGATCAGCCTTATAATGGTTCAAGTATTACCACAGATACCACCAGAGGGAAAATTCCTCCAATCCAGTCTAAAAGCCTTCGGTAGTGACTCCATAGAGGACTGTGAAGTGCTTGGTTGGGTGGCTGGTTGCTGGATTTCTTCCCGTCTACTTTTCTGGTCTGAGTTGGATTGCATTGGATTGTCTTAATTGTCTCTAATGACTAAATTGTCCCAACTATTTGCTTCATTAGCTCTCTGTGTTAGCTCTATTAGGAAGGAATGGAAGTGATAATTGTGAGTGTTAATGAAGGCAACATGAGAACTGGGAGAAAAAGTGAGATGTTTTGGATTTTTACAACTTTATCAGCGCAGTGTTAATGTGAAAAAATAACTAAAATACTGTAGAAACATGTAGGATTTCCAGCATTATTCACAATGGAGAGCAGTCAAATCAATTAAATCAAATATTTACCACTAATGCAGCAGGTATGTCACGTAATTTCAGACCCAATCTGACATAGCTCCGATTAAAACCCCGGTAAGCTCTCAGTCGGATAAACCTACCTCCAGATTAGGGTCCGATTGTCCAAAGTGGAGCAGATACGGTGGGATTTTGGTAGTAAAGACAGATGTTTGAGAGGAAGTGAAGGGATTGCACATAACTCTTCAGAGAAGCTTTGGGGGGGAAAGCATTGTCAGCGAATTTAAGATTTAGCTTCCTGAACTCATTTATTTAATTGGTACTAAAATCTGGCCACACCCAATGTCAACAAGTAAAATATTATCACTAAGAGAGTTGCATTTTCCGCTGTAAGACTTAAATCAGAGCAAGTAAAATGAGTTTAACAGGAAAAAAAAGTGAATAAAACCATGAGCAATAAAACACACATACAATGAAATAAACTCCAGTTTGAAGTTATTACCTCACAAATAATATCTACAGTGTAAAACCCCAAATACTCTTAAAAACAGAGGACAAATATGTGTACACAGTTACATTCAGAGGTGTTATCACAGAGATTGGCAGGTTTAATGCGACTCCAGAGGATGACGGACTGTTTGTGATGTGGGTGGAAATAAAAGTAAGGTTCATTTTTGTTTTTCTGTTGTGTCTATGAAGATGTAAGGGATTTAATAAAATCTATCTGACAAGCATCAGAAACAGAACATTTTTGCTCCATAAGATTTAGTTTGAGACCGATATCTCAAATGGCTTTTATCTTGTAATGAAATTAAATGCTTGACTGAAGCATCTGTATGTTTATATTGGGATTTTGGGACTCAAAAGTTTTAAAATCACTCAATCAATCCACTAATATACTTTTATTATATGATAATGGTGTGTCTAATCATGCTCTTAGTGAATTTTGTTGGGAAAATGTGAGTAAATGTGAACCAGGCTTGAGGGTTTTGTCTGTTTTTTGTTTTAAAAGCTTTTTTAAAAGGGTCATTAACTAAGCAATGAATGCGAGGATGGTGAAAAGTCTTTCGTGTCTGACTTTTAGGATGAGGTGGAGCTGAAAATGTCAGTGTAACATGAAAAGTTAAATACTATGAAACAGTTTGAACAGTCCACAGGGGTCACTGTGTTATGTTCTAAAATAATAGCTTTAATAAAGAGACTTTTAGCATTATAGATAAGTGTTTTTACACAATAAAACAGAATGAAAATGTTATAAAACAATGGTTTCTAGGTATTAGAATTAGATCTATCAAATACATGAGTTAAAGTGCTGCTTTTTTCCCATTAAAAAGTTGGTTTTTACTACAGTGGCTTTAGAGCATCACATTGAAAAGTTCATCCAGAGGGTTGACCATCACTCCCTTGCACTAAAAGGTCATATATGCGTTATTTGCCAACATATCGACCCATTTGAGACCCACAAACCTTCCTCCAACAGTACTGCGCTATTTAGAAAACCTCCTGTTCATCATTGTTTTAAAGTAGGAGCATCAAACCTGTGGAAATATTAGCAACATTTGCCCTGTGAGTTAAATGAGTGAGTTAAAGGCGTTATAATAATGTCTCATTGCCAGATTTTGTCTGTTTTATATATATATATATATATATAAATTGCCAGTTGCCACTAAATGTTTTTATTGTAGTCGTACAGTATTAACCACCAAATACAGTCTTATCTGGAAACACCGATCAATTAGTGACCCTAAAGGTAAATTAAATGCAAGCAAGGTTGGTTTAATTGATCCTGGCATTCTTACTTTATTGTCAATATCTGAACTATATTCATTCATATGAATAATAAGGAGGTAAATAAAGTCACTTTCAGATCATTATGGACATTTTAACATCTTCTGTTTTCACTCGTAAGCAGAAAAAGCACTGAAAAACATATAAAAATTAAGAGTTGGATATTAAACAGAAAACACAGAACCCAGATGAAGTAACTTGATATTAATCCGCTTTACTGATGTGGCTTTGAATACACACAGAACAATCACTAAACACCACTTCTATTCATTGATGTTTAATGAAGGTTAATATTTTATCGCATTTATTTATGATCAGACTGCAGTCATCTCTAATGTATAAATGTATATTCCTGCTTTGAGCATTAATCAGCGGTGAAGTACTTTTACAAAGTTTATTTTTTATCTAATGCATTGCACATTTTCTAGCACTTGGTAATTTAAGTCATTTATATCAGTAATACAATATAAAACTTGAAGTGTTATTATGAAATGACTTATAAACAACAACATTAAAGATGACAACATAACTATATTGTAATTATATTACTCAGAAGTGGGTTATTCTATACAGATACTTCTGGTAATTAAGTAGAATATGATGCTACTCATTTTATTTTAACAAGAAGGACTTTTACTTAATGGAGTGTCTTTACTTTTTGTAAAATACTTGTGAGTTCATCCTTCTCTATGAGTCGCTGATCGTTTTATTTTCATCCCTGTGCATGCATTTCTACTATGCATGGCCAATTTGATCTCTCAATACGATCAGTCCATGGTTTATTTCACTTATGCAGCAGTTGTGGTTGACACGTGCAGCTTCTTCACAGGTGCAGCAGAAGCCTGTCAGGTTTACTTTGACCCTCTCTGTATGATCTCCCCTGGTTCAGTCCTAGAGTGCGTTCTTTTTTCTTTCTTTTTTTTCTCTCTCCCACAATCTCTTGTTCCTTCTCTCCTTTTCTTCCTCATTCTCTCCTCTCCCTCACTCTCTGTCACTCTCTCTAGTTTTTTCCCTTTTTTCAACACATAGGTGGATTAAGGCAGAGGGGCTTTTGTTTAGATAAAGCGAAGGATTAGGGAGAGATTTGCCCCCATAAAGTTGTGGGCTTGATGGGCCTTTTATCCCTGCATGTCCCTAAAGCTGTGTTGCCTCTGGATTAGGACTATACAATGGGGCCCCTTGTGCAGAGGGATCCGGGCCAGAGAGGGAGAGAGAGAGAGAGAGAGAGAGAGAGAGAGAGAAGAGAGAAGAAATGAGACAGAGGGATTGAGACAAGGGAGAAAAGAGGGCAAGAAGAAAGAGAGAGAGAGAGAGGAGGATGGAAAAGGAGAAAAAGAGGGGGAATTATACAGCTTTTAGAGGAAACTGACAGGTTGAAAACTTTTAGAGGAGGGATTTGCAGAGGAGATCCTGAGATCTTGTCACCACTAAAAAGGATTTCAGGAGGATTCAGAGGCGTGGCGCTGACAATAAAGCGCAAATTGTGGCTGTCTCTTTAAATTCATTTATCTGATATTTAAGGGAAATAAATAAATAAATAAAACCAGGTGAAGAAAAACGGCTCTTGCTGTGGAAGTGCTGCTAATAACGTGTCTAAGAGGTGGCTCCTGGCAAATTGCTTTGTTATTCTTGTCAAAAAGGTCTCCTGCAAGAAGTCGATTTTAAACTACACATCAAAATGATTAATTGCTGTGGGATGAACAGATGCTGAAATACCCTTGAATGGTGCCGTGGAGGCTGAGGCTCGCCGGATTGCAGACCTAATGTATTCATGAAGTTGCAGAAACATCATTAAGAGTATTAATTAGCTATTAGAGAGCAGAATTCACCGCATTAAAGATCGTTTTGTTCTTATCAAACACAGGCTGAGGCAAGCAAGTTCACTTTAGAATTAATTATATGGGCGAGAGGACATATTTTGGATTTTGCTTTTTTTTTTTTTTTTTTTTTAACAGGAATTTTTTTGTTTTTTGCTTTTTTTTTTTTTTTTTTTTTTTTTTGACCAGTCATTTTTTGGATTTTTTTTTTTTTGTTTTTTTTTTTGGTAAATGAGATAAAGATGGTTAACCCTGACACATGCAGATGATGATGAAAAAGACTTATGGGACTACTATATCACAAATATCTCTGCTAAATTAACACTTTTAGGTGGTTGTTCAACTGGAGGTCATTGTTTACCCACCTAGTATTCTAGGGTGCATGGGTACAGGGGTAAGGGGAGCTGTTTTTTGGCGTTTAAGCCCCTCAGATGCGCTGGACAGCTCTAGTCACTCTAAGGAGCTTTAGGTGGAGAGGCGCTGAGAAGAAACTCTTTCTCGCTTTAATTGCTTTAGAGACGGTCCTCACAAAGAGACAGTGGCCAGATTTACCTCCCGTTTAAGTTCTTATTTCCATTGGTTCACAAGTTAATCCTCTTTCTTTCTCAGACCTCGCAGAAAACCAAGTGATAGGAGCCTACCAAGGCGACAGAACGAGAAGCACATGAGGTTTTTTTTTTTTCCTCAGAAGAGAAAGACTTTGAAAAACACAAAGTTTAAGGTGCAGAGAAAAAAAAAAAGAAAAAGAAAAGATGATATTTCAACTAGGCTACCAATCACATCCGTTAATAATAATAATAATAATAATAATAATAATAATTATTATTATTATTATTATTATTGTTGTTTTTAATAATTAATTCTTGCGTTTCAATCATGCTGGCTGTGGCAGTGTAAGAAAACGTTATTACATTGCTATCGTTATAAATCAATATTATTATGTTAATAAAACCTTAACCTTAATTACAACCTTTAAAAGTAAATAGGCTAAGACTTGTTTTTTTCAGTTAATACCCCACATATTTACTCCTAGACTTTGTGTTTAAATACGGGACAGTAAACGTGACACTGCATTTTATATCAAATGTGAATAAAGTCTCCCTCCTCCATCTGCTCCTCTCTGCAGAGTTAGTTTGTTGTGCAGACTCATAACTTTCATGTGACCCACAGAAACTTTGGTGAAGTTTCTAAACTGACCGTTCAAGTGCATCCAATTTCAATACACACCAAAACAATCGCGCTCATGATATTTATTTCACTAAACCTTTTGTCTACTGCTCAGTTTTATAGTGAGAAACACGGTCAGGGATAAAACGGCGTTATAGGCCAAGCACTTTCTCAAAGAATCACCCAACAAAATATGCAAGCTTTACATTAAAAGGCTACTTTGCGCTGCCCTTAATTCCCTACCTAAACGGTTTTGCTTCGGGAGAAGAAATCTTCTCTAAAAACCCTTCAAGAAGAGAAGGGCATTATTGCCCTAATCCTCTTACCCGCAGTCATTTTAAGACAGGGGTTTTTGGAGGCTGAGATGGCGTCTTGTCTTCCCTATCCCATCCCAAATCCTTCCAGGCCGGGAGAGAGTCTAAAGGCAGCACCCTGGCATCTATTAGCCATCGCTCCAAAGTCTCTCTCTTCCAGGGGCATGAAAAAAAAAAAAAAAAAAAAGCCGAAAAGCAAACAAAACCAAAGGTTGGTTGATTCTCCCCCCAACAACTATGCTACTGGCAAGCAATTTGATGCATGCACCAAGGGCACAATAATCATTTAATGGACAAGAAATGTTGGAAAATGCACAATTAAATAGTTAATATTTTAATGGGCATTTTGTGAGATTATCTCTTCGAATTGTAGGTCTAAAATGTTTAGACAAATTGGAACTGCAAAAGGTAAACAATAAGGCTTAGACAATTTAATAATTCGAATCTATTTTGCACTTTTAAATGATTAGTAAATTATACTATCGAAAATTGCATCTAAGAAAAAAAGCTAAATGATATCAGTTCATGTCTAAATGCAGCCATTGGCAAGCTTTTCTTTTGACATTTCAGGAGTGTTTATCCAAAAAGAGCGATGGGACATGAAGGGATTTAGCGGACATAATGTGCTTAAATCGATCATATTAGAAAATAACTCCAGAAGTCAGTGCGCCGAAGTCCGCCGCCGGACCGTCAACTGTCTTATTAAGTTGACTGACAGCCGAGGGAACCAATAGGAAGCCGGTGTGACCCCCGCGAAGCACTCCTTAAAGCTCTCCGCCGGGTTCTCGCGCACCAGCAGATGGCGGTTTCCCACTTCTGCGCGAGACACGGAGAGCTCCAGATGAAAGGGAAGCGGTGTGACGAAGAACAGCTCGAGCGCACGGACTGGGACTGAAGCAACAGAGTGGATGAGTTTTATGCCGACACGAACCTGGACAAACACACGGAAAAACTAGCACGAAAAAGACACAACTCAGCAGAAAAAAGAGAGAAAGGTGAAGTCTGAAGAAGTGTCATCTGTGTAGGAGTCACAGAAAAGAAGACAGAAGAGGTAAACACTTTTGGGGGCATAATTTACCCGATTTAATGCACTGTTTATTCGCACTTAAAATATGTCAAAAGTAGCTAATGCTTCGCGTTTTTTTTTTGTTTTTTTTTACCGTTTTCATTTAACGATGTTAAGCAACTTTTTATCTATTGCTACGAGCTCGTCATGATGAAAAAAAAAATAGGCCAATATATGTAGGCGATAAAAAGCCTATTAAACATTACTGCCTGTAACATTTGAAATATAAGGAATGCAGTTAAATAATCCAGTTCTTCTGTTTTATGTTTTTATCTTATAAATCTGTGAAAATGCGCCGAAAACCAAAAAATAGCCAAGCGTATATTACTAAAAACAGAAATTTAAATAAAGGAAGTAAATCTTGTTACGATAGTCCATTAAGTTAATAAATCATTGTTGCTCTATACTTTACAGTTAATGGCCCTATAGTGTTAACAAAATGCACCGTATTTCATCCTACATTTTACATTTATTTCTGTACAAAATAAGAAAAACGATCAGAACTAGTGTTAATGAAAGTCTAAGAGTCGTGTTCCTCGTCCTCTGACAGCTACACAGTGACACAGCAAAGAGCAGATTGTCGGGTCGACTTCTGGCCCCGAGGGCTGTTGGAAAATAACATTTTTCCTAATTTAGTCGGATCAAAGAGTTGCACTGTACATGCCAATTTACATAATGACGATTTGATAATCGAAGCGTTGAGCAGAGCTGCCAGGAGGGGCCAGAGCCTGGAGCTGCTAGAGGCTTATGAATGACAATAACAACACTGACAGACTCACACTGATGAGCTATTGTGCTGAATTTGATATGGACAGAAGGATAGATATACCAGAGATGGAGATAAATGTAAAATTTAGACAAAGCTGGCCATGAGCAGGCAAGTTTAGAATCTGGAGGAAAACAAACACACACACACACACACACACACACACACACACACACACACACTACAGCTGAGTGAGATGTTTTATTTGTTGGTTTGTATTTGGAGAAAACGAGGGAAAAATCCAAGCTAAAGAGCGTTGCACGTTTATTTGATTCCGATTTATTATTTTTGAATGTGTGCTGGGCTATTTATTGTTTCTTCTGCGTGTGTTTTTGTTGCAATTTCTATTATTGGTTTCTTCTGCTTTTGCACTGTGTGGTTTTCCATTTTAATTTTTATTCTACTTCTTGCTTACTTTTACTATTGTTATGATTTGTTTCTTGTGCTTTTGCATGTATAAAGCACTTTGGATAGGCTATGCATCATGCCGTATAAATAAACTTACGTTTCAGTCCATCAGCTCCTATTCAAGTCCTAAACAAACAAAAATTTAGGTTTTTTTTTTTTTACACATAAGGTTATAAGTGAGGTAGAATGTTTTGATTTTTATTTGACCAAAATCTTCATATTCAGTTTGACAAGTGGAGTGAGTCAAAGAGGAAAGGCAGTTGGAAACGTGGGCTATAACTAGATCATGCGCGCAAGCTCAGGTGCCCGCGCACACACGTCCACGCACACGCACGTGCAGGAACTCCAACCCTGAGCTAACCAACGAGTCCCACTGTACGTCCGTCCGTGTCAGCGTTGATGATAAATGGAGGGCCTCGCAGTCGAAACCTATTTGCACTTCCATTAGACGGGGAGCCAAATGGGGATCAACATGCATATTTTTACCCGCGGAGAAGCCATACATCTCAGCCAAAACGTTGCCCCGGGGCGATGGGATAAGAGGCCGCCAGAGAGGGGAGGGGAGGGTGGGCGCAAGGGAGGGGGGCCCATTCAACTCAAATACTTGGGGGAGTAAAGTAAATGTTTAGCGAAGCACCTTCTGTCCCGGCGAATTAAACTATTCCCCACTGCCCTCTGATCACATTCATCAGCCGCCGCAGCCACTTAATAGGCTGGGAATGGACACACACACGCACGCGCACACACACGCACGCACACACACACACACACACACACATACACATACACACACACACACACACATACAGGAAAAACGAAGAAATGGGCAGAAAAACACTTTCTCAAGAACGACCACCCAGTACTTTTTGTTCTGTGCTTGTTAAGCAGGACATATTATTATTATTATATTTATTATTGTTGTTGTTATTATTATTAATAACAATAATAACAAAAAATATTAAATGAAACTAAAATAAAAATTAAACATTAAAATAGGCTATAAGTCTTTAGGTAAAATTAGGCTAAGGGAAATTAAATCAAATAACCCCAGCATTGACATCAATAAATAGGATAAAATATTATTAATATGAAATATTATTAATCTTTTCATTTGTTCTGAATTAGCAACCGCAGTAAATTGAAAGTCCCATAAATTCAGATTAAATTAACCCATAACGTCATTTAGTTCCGTCGAACATGTTATGTCATTTCTTTAAATTCAGGAACTTTCCTCGTGTTCCCTGGATACTGTACCTGTCGAGCGGCAGAAAGATTTATATCTTTTCCCTGTGGTCTCCCTGTAATAGTTATAATAACTGTTTGGACCTCGGAGATATCCCCTCCTGTCAGCCTCCGCAGTACTAATACATATCTAATCGTGTCCTCAAGCGTTTCATTTATGAAAATCTCGGTCGTGAAGCAGAACTACAAAATAGAGTTTTGGAAATTACTGCCACGTGAAACACCAAGAATAGCCTATCTGTCCTTATCAATGCTCAATCTAAAAGGAGATTATCTTTATAATAACTTCCAAAAAAAATAATGAACTGCATTTTTTTCCTTTAACATACCAGTATGAAATAACTTACATTTTTAGAGACTAATAAATTTGCAGGACTGAGATTTGCATTTCTGTAATCATTGTCCATTATAATAATCCAGCTCCGGTTTCAGGTTTGCCATCGAGACCCGGAACAAATCTGCTTATATCATTTTCCAACACATTTCATCAACGCCTTGATCTGTCAAAGCTACATTTTCAATGGGGATTTGGGTTTTCCGGGATCATAGAAACGAAATAAATTCATGAATAAGGCATCCGTCACGGTTCATTATGGGAACGAGTGATAATTACCCCAATTAAAAGTCTTTTGTATAATTAATGGAACGAACAGAGCGATAATTGGATGTTAATGGATAACACTTTTGTCTGAGTGCACGCATTAAAATCTATTGGCCCTTGAGCGCGAGGACCTGCTGTCATTTAACGCTCGTGTGCCATATGCAGATTTGCTTCCAGAGGGGTTATTTCACAATCTTCACTTAAGTAAAAGTACCAATAACACACAATGGAAATACTTCTCAAAGAGAAAACGGCCCGGATTCAAAAGTTCACTTGAGTAGCCTAAAATAAAAATAAAAGTAGTCAATGTGCAATTAAATAGGTCTTGTCAGTGTTTTAATATTATATGACTATAGGATGTTTTTGGCTTCATATCTTTGCTGTGTTTGTGTGTGTGTGTTTCATTTTACTACTCATTTAAAATATTCAGTTGAACACATTTTATAAGATGTTCATGACAATGTGAGGATCAAACTCATTTTCATAATCTTACAGGCTTGTTTCCATTTTTGTGGCTATATATTTAGTCAATCCAAGAGGGGATTAAAAGAGTTTGTTTTGCGCAATAATGAGAATTATCTAAAAGTTCAAGTTGCAGCTTATCAAAGACAAGCAGCACATTTTAATATTAGCGGAACAGGAAGTGATTTTAATAACACTACATATATTATCGTAATTTGACAAACAGTTGAAGTAGTATAGATTTCACTCTGATGTAGTGGGTAGTACAACTTTACATAAACTGCAAATACTGAAGTGAAATCTAAGTGCCAAAAATGTGCAGTGTACTTGAGTAAAACACTAAAAACCCTCTGCTGTTTTGTGCGTGTTCCGTTCCGCAGGTACCCACCTCTCATCATGCAGCACTACGGGGTGAACGGCTACTCTCTGCACGCCATGAACTCCCTGAGCGCCATGTACAACCTGCACCAGCAAGCTGCGCAACAGGCGCAGCACGCACCCGACTACCGACCGTCCGTGCACGCGCTTACACTGGCCGAAAGACTTGCTGGTAATTGAGTGCACGCCCTCACAGACAAAGTAGATCATGTAGGCTGGTGTGGCATTTTTAATTTCAAACTGCATGTTTTATTGTTGGGGTGGGAAGATACTAAAAGCTGGGAAATTCCAGGTGATTTATTCTCAAAATTTTCCTGCTATGATTAACTGAAGCATTTTTTTTCTTTAAGAAATCACCTTGCGCGAATGTAATTCTTATGAAATCACATTTTTCCTCGCATTCCTGCAGTGCAGCAAAAATAAAAATGAATCCAAATTGCCGGTCTCTTCTTGTTTATGCAGCTTTGTCTTCCTGGATGAAACATCCTTTTAAAAAGTCTTTTCCTTGGGTCAAATAACCACCCGCAGCTGACACTTACGCATACATTTACATTGTCACATGCACAGTAAAATAAACTTGCCCGTGTTTTTCTTTTCCAACGGCTGCGCATTTCAAGACATCATCCTGGAGGCTCGTTATGGCTCTCAGCACCGCAAACAGCGCCGCAGCCGCACGGCCTTCACCGCACAGCAGCTGGAGGCTCTGGAGAAGACCTTCCAGAAGACACACTACCCGGATGTGGTGATGAGGGAGCGGCTGGCTATGTGCACTAACCTGCCTGAGGCCCGTGTGCAGGTACGGTTAGACCCGAAGAAACGGAGGCAATACAGGAATTATAAATGGAGTAATTGGGCTAATTTATGATAAACTGAAGTTAACAACAAGGGTATTACTTAAAATCACAATTACATATAATCATTAATACAATATATTTATTTTTTGTATTTTTTTGATGAACTAGAGCTATACATTTAAGCAGTATATAAATTAGCATCAATTTTATTCACTATCCACAGAACTTTTTTTTTGTAAATTTCTGAAATTATATAGCCTATAAATGCATTTTTTTTTTACAGAATAAAATGCTGTATATTATTAATAACCATGTAGGTTCTTATATGTTGGTCCTTAAGATCAATAGACAACAATATCTCATAAAATGTTTCACAGAAACAACAATCAATTAATGTTTTCTAAAGTGTTTTAACCATTTTAAGAATGTTATGAAGATATGTTCTCTGAATCTAATGATGTTTGAGCTTGTGTTTGTGATACTGAATTTTACACTTTAGTTTTGCAGTGTTTTTGGGAAATCATGTCACCACAATGTGCATCCTCAGTATATTTTATGTTCTCCTTTAACTTGTTTTCCTCTCCTCTTTTGGAAACAGGTTTGGTTCAAGAACCGCAGAGCCAAGTTCCGCAAGAAGCAGCGCAGCCTCCAGAAGGAGCAGCTTCAGAAGCAGAAGGAGGCATCAGGGGAAGGAGGTGAGAAGGAGGATGCACCTCCTTCTACAACTGTCCTTCCTGATACCCAGCTTCCTCCCTCATCCTCCTCTTCCTCATCATCCTCTCTGGAGGCTGAAGGTCCTGTGGTCCGTCCTGTACCATTGGACATGGAACTGAATGTCACGTCAGCAGAACATTCTGGTAGCGAATCGGCCACTGAGGACAATGCCACAGATAGAGAGGATGAGAATAAATCTCAGCGAGGTGAGGAGATGAAGTGTGAGAGAGCAGCGACACCTGGAGAGGTTTCTTCAGCTTGTAAAAGACTTAGCCCTAAACCAGGTGAGAATTACATCCAATTTATTTATGTATTTCTGTATGACAGATATAGGCTCAACATGTGTCAAAATAAAAAACAAGAACACACAGCGCAAAGCAGAAAGATGAACAGAAATAAACTGTTAATATTATTGTTGTTAAAAGAAGACACTGCTGCAACAGACCTTCATTCATGTGATATGAGGGGACCAACATGATGTAGACTTAATTCAGTGAGGAGATCTTTATTTGATGATTTGACTCAAATCAGTTTTAATGAAGTGAAATGAATAAAGAGAAGTTACATTTAGAGTTAAAGCTACTGGAATCTTTGGTGGTTTCACAATCTCAGTTGCATGTTTTTTTTTTGTTTTTTTTAATTAATATGAAGAAAACTATCACTTACCCTGGTCGTTGTTAATGTCATTAGCATTGAGTAACATGAATAATCAATTAAATTACATGTTAAAATTATGAATATTTTAACGCTATCCCTCATCAGCCATATTTTGCTCATTAGAAAGCTTTGTTTTGTACATGTATGTGATGAACAGTGTAATTCATAATATGGTACACGGAAGCAATTTATCATGATACAATGATGTTACAATACCTGAAAAATATTTGTAAGAAGCACAAAAAGCTAAAATACTGATAAATGAGATGAAATGAAGAGTGAAATAGACCACTGATATGCCCCACTTATTTTATAAGTTAGAGCAAGAAACAATGTCAGGCCTGAGCCAGCTGTGTTTCAGCACATGTTAGAAGAACAATGACAATAGTGGTTCAATTAGGGGATAGCCATAGCTGACAACAAAATTATTGGATGTTTTGCAGATATAAGAAGAGTTGAGCTATGTCCACAGAGGATTTGTACGATTCTGTGGGTATCACTAATCTAATGAGGCAGATGTACTAGTATATTACTGCAGCTTTGATGCATGGAACATAAATGTTGAATGATTGGTGAAGTTGGTCTGACTTTCCAGGTTGGTCTAAGTTACAAATCTGATTTTAAGTGGTATTATTGCTGTGATTTCCAACAACAAACTTAAAAATTCCAGCTTCAGTACAAAAAACAACACAGTATTAGTGCCATGATGCTGTCTTAAACTCACTGCCTGCAGCTTCTGTGTGCCATGGCACTGATATTATATTGTAAGAGGAAGTGAGAAAACATATTGCCAGTGTCTGTGCATACATTGTCCCGCCTCCTGTATTTACTGACTGACATGTGTTTTCCTCCCCCTGTGCAGACTCTCCCCTGGTCTCCCCGTCTGTGACGCCCTCCTCCTCCAGCAGTGGTCTGGCCAGCAGCGGCCCCTTGTCTCAGAGCCACTCTTACTCGTCCTCCCCCCTCAGCCTGTTCCGTCTACAGGAGCAGTTCCGCCAGCACATGGCTGCCACCAACAACCTGGTGCACTACCCTGCTTTTGATCTCGCTGCCCCGTCTTCACTCCCCTACTTGGGAATGAATGTTAACATGCCCCCGGCGCCGCTGGGCTCGCTGCCTTGCCAGTCTTACTACCAGTCCCTGTCCCATCATGCTCAGCAAGTGTGGAACAGCCCACTGTTGCAGGCATCAGCTGCAGGTGGCCTCAGTAGCCATAACAGCAAGACGACCAGCATCGAGAACTTGCGTCTGAGGGCCAAACAGCATGCCGCATCGCTGGGACTAGACACAATGTCTAACTGACTGTATAAAGGACAATAAACTGTAGGCAACAACCTCAGCCTACACATCACCACATCCAACCGCATCTGTGACTGTTAGCTCTTTAGGAACCATAAACTGATCCGTTCTCGAGCAGATGGGCATGGGATGTCAAAAGAGACGTCAAAAAATAAAACAGTCCGTCTGCTGCAAACATCCACATCGCCAACAGACAAACTACACCTCCATGGCTTCTTAAAGTTGTCTTAGCTTCTGAAGCAGTTCAATACATAACCTTGAACAAAGATACATGTCCTCCAACCTCAATGACCAAATGTGTTGTTTATCCACCTTCTTATTCAACCCATATCTACGTCTGGAGGATTAGCACATCAGTCTGCAGAAGAAAGTGTACAAATGGATGTAAACTTTGAAAGTAAACCAAAATATTTCCAATTTAACGTGAACCGTCAAAACCATTGAATGAATAAAACCTGACAAAAAGTTTAGGCAAATGGAGAAGATTGAAGAGAAATTTGCACATAAACTTTTAACTATTAATTAAAAATGATTGCAGTGTTTTGATACAATATGAATCTATAGTACTGCAATGTTTTAGTGCACAATTTTTTAAATTGCATTATTGAAATGTACTATAATAATAGGTTTTGACGGTGACTCTGCTGTGGCTGGAGCTAATGGCTGCTGTCTTAATTATCATAACAAAATATCCAGTGGGACGTGAACACTAGCCTTCGGTGGTAAAGTGTTTTTTTTTTTATTCCATTTCTCACATTGTCCCAACATTACAAACTCACTGGACAGGCCTCCCTCACCTTTCACTTCCATGTCACACTTCACTTCTTGAAATCATGTGATGATTTTGAGGTAATTTCTAGATGTCACTAAACAACAAGACATAAATCTGGGTTGTGATGAGCAGGTTGTTAAAACAACCTATGAACAGGTTTTCAACAGGAGGACAGGCTCTTATAAAAACATGCAGCAGATAAAGTGGAAGCTGGACTTTTTTTTTTTTTTTTAACTCATTACATACTGTGACGATAATTCCGACAGACAAGTTGGACCTGCTTTAAAAAACATTTGAAAAAGAATCCCAAAATTATGTACGCAGTTTTAAGTTGGATGCACTCAGTTAAAGACACAATACAAAATAATGTTTACAAGAATAATGTGAATAAACAAGGCACTTTGGGAGGAATCAGGCTCATTCACCAAGTGGACAAAGGTTGTGTAGCAAAAGGGACTTTTTCTGTCAAAGGACCGTTGACATTTCAATTAATGCAATGTGGTTTTCTACATAGCATGTACCACACAACTGCATATAAATAAAAATAAACTCAAGCCATGTTTTCCTCAACAGCATAATTAAAAGTGACTAATTTACCAGTTTAATGGCCAGTAATATGCCGCTTTGCACAGAGGCTGGCTTGATAATGAGAAAATGATTTCAGTGACTAAATTCTCAAAGCTTTTAATTACATTTTGCCCTGGGCTGAGGGAGCTAGGGCAAATGCAATTATGAACATGCATACCATTTAAGACTGCCTGCTTAAATTCAGAAGGTCTTTATACCAAAATTAATGCAGCGCCATAATTGACATCACTTTAGAGTTAAGTTGATACATTTTTTTTTTTTTTTTTAATACAAAGTGATGACACAATAATGCTAAACAAACGTGGAAAAATAGGGTCTGGACTCATTTTCTCAGCAGCTACTTAAGCCTTATTCTCTTGAGGAAACATGCAGCTTTTCATGAAGAGTAAGACTGATTGTTAGCACTTGATGAGGGGAATCACACAGGTCTCTGATGATTTCTTTTAATATGTTTGGGAAGCTAATGTCTTCATGTGAAAAAAAATGCACATTATTTTAATATGTAAAATACAAAAAAAGTATATCTATTAATGTTTACTGGTAAGGTATTTGTAAAGTCCCTATTATGTTGTATTATTGATCATGTAAAATCTCTTCAGCTGTCGGATTGTAAGATTGTATTTGCTGAGCTCACTGGCAGCTTTTTCTACCCCTCCTCTGTTGGATGTGTGTGTACCGACTTTGGGTTAAATGAATAGTTTTATGTTTTTACTTTATCTTCTGGAATCGACTGATGTTGACTAAAAAGACACAACAAAACACAAGTGATTGAATGGAAAACTGCCAACTTCACTTCCTGGATTTTCCAATTCGGCAGAGACAGACAGTCAAAAAAAGAAAAAAAAAAGAGATATATTCAGTGGATATTTGATTTTTTTTTTTTTTTTTACACATTTCTGTCTCCAGTCTATTTGAGTTCTGTTGTTGTTCTAATATTGTCCCCGCTCTGTCTGTCAAACTACATGGTCCAATGGTACATTAGATAGATTTATAATGGAGGTGGAGGAGAGAGTGATTGTACTATGAGCAGTGTTGTTTCCTTGACTTCTCCCTAACAATGTAGACTTGAACTAGTGTCGTTGTAAAATAATCACAAATAAAAACATTGCTTGAAGAGCTTTATAATGAAGACTTCTCTATCTGTTGACCACCAAGGCTGATGAGTCATCAACATCCACATTTAAGTCAACTTAATCAGATTTTCCCAAGTATTAAATGAACATTATGCCATTTATGCTGTTGTTAGAGTCTGCCAAACATCACAATAACAAAAGGTGTGTTTTTATAGGTCGTGAAGAAGTGCAGAATCACAGATGAAAATTTTAAATCTGACACGATTCAGGTAAAAACAGGTTTACAGACACAGATAATGTGTTCATGTTTTATTCACTTGCGTGTTACTGTAATAAAAAAAAAAAAAAAAAAATCTAGTAATGTTAGTATCAACCTCATTCCATTAACAGGTGACAGAATGAAATTGTCAGTTCCATTAGAATTCTCCAAAATTGAACACGCACAAAAAAATACACAATTCAACTAAATATGCAACGTAGACCTGGTTGTTCTTTGATACTCTGATGTGAAAATGATAGGTATTAGAGTTTTAAATAAGAGAAAGACAATGTGACACACAATGTGACACACAATGTGACGCGGAAATACTAAATAAAAGGAGGAGAATAAACAGGCTGGAATGAGGTTAAAATAAACAAATGCTAACGATAAAAACTTTTACAAGTAAAACACGAGGAGACAAAGAGACAGAACAAGAACATCGTAATGTGAAAAATCTGGAAAATAAAAAGCTGTGTGGAGACATAAGCCACCCCCAATGAATAAGAAGGCCATTATCCTGAAGAATGACGGCCTGGGGCGGTGATTATGCTGCTATTATATCTTTAACAGCATGGTTTGTCAAAACGCACAGACCCCCACCCAGTCCTGCTCCCACTCCCACACACACACACACATATATGGGAGGGGGGGGGGGGGTGTCTGCACCTCCTTTCAAACATGCCCTTGCTCTTCCCACAGTAAACTTTACATCTATGACATTGCTCTGCTGTTAATTGAAATGGCCTTGAAAACACACTCTCCCCTTTTACTTTAATGTGTGTAAATAACAAATGGCTTCTGTTGCTGCTGCGCAAATTCTCCGACTGTTATGAATGAGCGCTTTCCAAAAATCGGATAAGAGGGGGATAATGATCTCACCAGATTAGCAGTGTTAATGTGGGAGTAACACCTCACCCTAACCTTGTTGTGTTTTATTACACCACACACATGCATGTCCTCAGTCAAGGGCGTTCTGATCATATGACTGATAAGACTGCGCCGTGGATACGCAGCCGGAGTGAATGTCCTTGTTATCCAGGGTAGGTATCTGTCCAGGTACACGGCACCGTTTCCTCCCATGGGACTCTGGGCCAGAGAACATAACACAATACTCTTGTTCCAAATGTTCTCTCTTTTCTTAACACCCATCCCCCAAACGCACACACACACATAGTCTCCACACACACACACACACACACACAGGCCTGAGGGTTGAACAGGGATTGCTAGATTGTACTGCTGCAGGGTCAAGTGTGTTGAGCCCTTGATTCTGGATCAGGTGCTTCCATCTCTGACACTCAGGGCTGTATATTCACCACTAACGCCATAACCACCTATTTATATCCATACACATATCTCCATCTACTTCCCTTTAAGCAAGTTAGGATGTGATGGTGGTACGTGTAGCGATGTGTGTGTCTGTGTGTGTGTGTGTGTGTCAAATTGTGTCTGTAATAATCCCACTCTAAATGCTCTGCTCTCACAATTTAACATTTCCATTTAGGGACCCAAAAAAAGTTATATACACTACGACTCCTGCCAGACTTATAGGTGACTCTAAATCAAAACAACAGCCAAAAATGTACAAGTAGTAGATGATGTCATGAAGAACCGTGTGAATTTATTTAGATTTAGTGATGTCTTTGTTATTTTATCTGACTGAGAAGGCAACATTTAACATTAAACGTCATAAATTCACATTACTGTCACTTTCACACCTGTATGTATGTATATAGTGTATATTTACTTCTTTTACTTCCTGTTCGTACATATGCAAATCTTCTATTTTTCTGCCTTATTAGTGTATTCCATCTATATTATTTATTGCTTTTATTGTATTTTATTGCACAAAAGGAACATAAAAAATAAAGACAAATCACAAAAGCTATATATATTATTTACATCTGTGTACATGCAGATCATGTCACAGGTTGGATGTGGATATTATATTATATTATTATTATATATGGAGTGTAACATGATGACATACAGTTTCAGAGCCAGCCTCGTATATAATCTGATTTAACTGTTGGAAGATGAATTTGCTGTATGGAACCAAATCCCCTAAATAGTCAAAAAGAAAATAAATAAGGTCATATGATAAACTCACTTTTTGGAATATATACAACAAAGGAGTATTTACATTAGAGCTACATCTCCATATTTTACAGTTGGCTCAGTCTTCTTCAGGATTTTTGGCATCGCTCAAAAAACTAAACCAGGTGTAAAGTTCCCTAAAGTTTGCTTCAGAACTAGTGAGTAATTCATGTAAAAATGTTTGCAAATGTTAGTTTGGTGTTTCATTGAGGCTATTTTTTTTTACATTTTTCTTTTTCTTTTTTTTTTTTTTACATTTTTTGGTACAAATAAAGCCTCCAATCACATATCAGAAACAAATTATTATATGACGTTAAACCACGATGTTCCTTGGATCCTTTGCTGCAAGAACAAATATTCTCACGTCTTGGATAAATGACAAACCTCCCACTAAAACAACTTGCTTTCTTTATGGAATATTTGACCTGTTTATGTCATTCCTTTTTTACAGTTTATGTGAATTTGGACTCCATACCTACAGCTTCATATTTTTATTTTCATACAAACATGACATTGTGCATAGATATTTGGTGTTGTAAAAATTTAATAATATTTAACCCATAAAGACGCAGTGCTACTTTTGTGGCAGATCCCAAATGATTTTTTTCTCTATTTTTACCTTTTCTTAAGTGATTTTTCACCATTTATTCCAATAATATGGTCAGCATTTTGTATTCTTAAGTGAAAATCAGGTATTTTTCAACATCTAATTAACTGATCATGATTAATATCCATAAAAGCTCAAACTAAAGTTGAAGGTTATTACATTAAAAACAGAAAAATTGGAGGAAAAAAGTAAAATACATCATTAACTGAACAGAAAAACAAGTGTCTCCATGCACTGTTATTGATCAAACTCCATCTGTTTTACATGTGACTCAATGTTATAGAAAATGACAGTGTTTCTACGTTCACTACAAAGAATCTGAACATCCAAATGGGTCATTTCTGATCACCATGAAAAGACGACAAACTGCATTTTACACCGATTATTTCCATGTATTGATAGGATTAATGGATCGGTTTATAATAGTACATTATTTGGTTGCCAGTGGGTGTTTGGGTCTTTATGGGTTCATAAAAATAACTCTATGATATAAAATAATTTTGTAAAACTTAATTACCACGCACCAAAGAATTAAGATTGACATAAAAATAAAGCCATGGAGCTTTCCAAATAAGAGCGGTTTGCATTTGACGCAGCGTTTTCCCGTATCTCTTGCTTAGTCTTGCTCTCTCTCACTCAAACACACACACAGCTCCTCGGAGCAAGCCCCCCACACAAAAATCACAGTGTACCATTCAATCAGTGCTTTTTTCCCCTCCCTCCTCTCCATGGTTCTCTTAAAGGTTTTAACCATGGCGAGAATGAAAAGTGCCAGCGTTAGAAACCTCGGCCCATTGAGGAGGTGACAGGGTCTGCCAGAATATGATCCTAATCCTGTTTCCAGCATTCTTTTAGCCCACTGGCATTGCCATTTCACTGCATATTCTCTAAGCTGTCAGGCCCAGGGAAATCCCTCTAATAGTGCATTGCTCAGATACACATCAAAGCCCTCCTGGAAACCACCAGCAGCAACTTAAGTGAGAGGGAAGCACACAAAGTACCACCGCGCTCCCAGCTGCACATACACAGGCAGAAAGACCAACACATGCTCAGACGCACAAAACACTCAAAGCAGTTATGCTCATATATGATGCAAGAAAGCGGCAAATTCTATGACTTTGACCAATTTCTGACATTTTCTCAGTAATTGCATAAAAACAAAGAGAGCAGTTCTATCAAAGGACAGACAACAGGTGGCTAAACTGTGTATCCTGGGCCACCCTCCTTTAGTTCCACTTCATCTTCCATTTTCTTCTTGTCCTTTTTTTTTTTCTTAAACACTCTGACTGCCATCTCGCCCCTCCCTGGGTAATCTTCTTAGGGAGAAGAAAACCCCCATTCTTTCTCTTCTTAATCTGGCTGCAGCCTAAACCTACGGTTGCATTTCCAATGCGGGCCTTGAAAAACCAAACCAGAGCGCTTTTAGCCAGTTCATGGAGTATCAGGTCTGAGGGGGACGCTGAGGTCACACTGTGGAAACATGCCTGATATACAAAGCTCATTAAGGGTAATTTACAAAGCAGATAGAAAGGTCTGAAGGAAACTCACAGTATGATTGGATGGTTTTCAGTCCATCATAGATCAATATTGCTTCAATATGTTTTAAGTTTCTGTTTAGTTTTATTTTGCCAATTTGATTTTTAATAAGATTCTCCCCTTCATGAGAGGCTCCACGTTCCGACATTTAGATCGATATATTGACCCCAAACTGGGAAATTACAGAATCAGTTACAAAGTGATTACAAATCAATCAAATGGTGATTTTTTTTTTTTTTTTTTAATAGACCTACTCCTAAATTTAAGGGGCTCCTCTTTGCCTAATCTTCCACTAAACTTCATAGTTTTTATGCATTCATGTTGATGAACAAACTAATCAACCACCATCCAAATAATTAAAACCATATCCTCGCAAGAGTCACCTCTAAAGATTTGTCACATCTGGTTTGAGGAATCATTGGATTAAATACATTTAAGTTGGGACATGAATCAATATCAGAATCAGTATTGGTTTCAAAAGTCAGATATTAGATAAGACGAGACCAGTTCTATATATGACATAAATTATACTTTAAAAGGTTATGTTATTCTCAAGGGACATTCTGGTTAAATAATGGTAAAAATAAATAAATAAATAAATAAAGTGTTAAAGAACCCATGGCTAGAGTTTTGAATGCATTGGTGGAACTGTCACACATTAAAACACTGAAATATACCTTTAAAAAAATAACATAAGGTACAATTTTTCTATGTATAAAAACACAAGTTCAGAAACGGACGGAAGACGAGCAGATAACCGTTTACGTAAATAATAGTGATCTTTAAATATAAGTGGCACAGATGAGGTGAATGACCAAAAAACTGTTGTTGTATTTGTGCCCTGTGGCTGAGATCAGCACAGATCACATCCTGCTGGGCTCAGTCTACACAGAGCATCTGCCACAAAGACCCCCACCGGTGAAATCCTCCATCACAACGCCAACTGGGACACAAGTCTGATCTTCACCTCTGGGCTGGAAAAGCAAACAGCAGGAACAGCAGCATCTGCTTTAAATACAAGTTGGACATTGGTCTCACTTGCACACATGCATGCACGCACACACACACACTCTGGAGACATTTCCTTCAATATGTTATTATTGAACTTCTGTTACTGTTTTTTTCACTACTGTACCTGTCATTTTCTGTAATGCCTTTATTTTTTCTTTTCATTACATTCTTCTGTTCTCTAAGCCCGGATGTCAAATATACTTAAATAATAATAATAATAACAAAAAAGTCTACTTAAAAATCTAAGTGTGATGACATTACTAGAAAATATATAGTCAACTCATTTGTAGATATGTGAATGAATTGAAGTTAAATGGATTAAAATGCACAGGTTTTATTATGACCACACTTCTTTCCTCTTTTGATCACATTTACTGTGAGCTGCTCGTGCCAACGTCATTGCTTTCAGAAGAGTTGGTGCAAGAGACTGTTTGTTTTAACCATGAGAGGAGTTTGTAGTTTTACTAACCACAGATTCCATAGACCTGTTCCATGGTCATTTTCTCTAGATGTCTGCTAGCTGACCTGCTACTTGAGGGGAGAGATTAATTTTCCAGCCAGAACTACCAGTTCCACAACCTTTCATCTGTTAGCACCATTATGTAAGCCCAGATAAGCTGAGTTTACTTTTTGAGAAAAGTGGTTGCCTTAAAAAAAAAAAAGAAGTAAATTATTAATTAACTTTTCATGTACATTTAGCTTAAAATCTTAGTTATATGTGAGCTAGCTTATCTGTTAGCTAGCTAGCACCACTCTGTAAACCTGGATGAGCTGAATTTACTTTAAAAAAAAAAAAGAGAAAAGTAGTTGCCTTAAAAAATAAGTAATGATTAATAAAATTTTTAAGTACATTAACTTAAAATCTTAGTTACATGTGAACTAGCTTATCTGTTACCTAGCTAGCACAACACTGTTAGCCCGGATAAGTGAGTTTACTTTAAAAAATAAAAATAAAAAAAGGGGAGAGAGAGAGAGAAAAGTAGTTGCCTTAAAACAATAAGTAATGATTAATAAACATTTTAAGTAGATTAATTTAAAATCTTTGTTATATGTGAGCTAGCTTATCTGTTAGCTAGCTAGCACCACTTTGTAAGCTCGGGTAGTTGAGTATAAGTGAAAAAAAAAAAGAGAAAAGTAGTTGCCTTAATAAAATAAGTAATGATTAATAAACTTTTTAACTACATTAACTTGAAATCTTAGTTACGTGCAAGTTAAATGTACTTAAAAAGTTCATTAATTCATTAATCATAACTTAATTTTGTGGGTTTTTTAATTTTTTTGACTCGTAATTTTTTTAGAGCGAACTCAACTTTTGTTAAAAAAAATACTATATAGATCAAACTTGTCAATATCTGTTCTTCAAATTCCCATAAATAGAGCTGAATGTTTCATTTAGTTGCAGATACTCGGTTAGAAGAAGACCTGTAACCTCCGATATGTTCATCTAAAGACTTGTAGCCTCTTTCACCTTCTCCTGTCAGTGAAATCTTCTGTTGCTCGTTTTAAAAAGATGGCTGTCATTATTTAACCTAATGTTGTAAGAGATAAAAATATAAGGCTATTACAATGTTTTGCATGTTTATTAAGAAAATGCAGTTGCTGAATTGTGTATGAAAACCTAACAGAGGCTTGGCTGTGTAGTTAAATCCATAATGTTCATCTTTCTAATACACAGAATAGGTCTGTCTAACACAGGCTTACACACAGGGACACAAATACAGAGCGCTTCATTGGCTAATTCAATAATAAAGCAGGCAGCCAGTCGAGTCTATAGACAGGCAGAATAGAGAGTAACTCATCTCTAACAGTCTGCCGTCTCCTGAGTGTTAAAACATGTAAATTTATGTAAGAGCCCATAGGAAACACATATTTACAATACGTTTAGGTAATCACAAGATATGCGAACAGCCATTCAAGGCCCTGGAGACGAAAGCAGTCAATACAAAAATAGTTTTTATGTGTCATTAATTCCCTCTGCATTCCCCGATACATCCCCCTTTTACCGCAGTAATACAGTAATCACTCACAATCGCACAGAAAATTATCTGCACTCATCTGTGGAATAAAAAAGCGTAGGGGCAAAACAGGGCGAGACGTCCCATTTTAGCTCTCTGCTGCCTCTTTAATGTTCATCTGGGAGCCGCATGGCTGCCGTCCATCCCTGCACAGGGATGGGAGTCAGCTCGTGCACTAGGAGCAGCTTAATGACAGTGGGATGTGGATGACACTTTCGCATGCCCCACGCGTCAGACACACACACACACACACACACCTTTTTCACGCTACATTGGCGGGCCAGGACAACATAAAGGGTCATCGGCGGTGTGATGGAAAAAGAGGTACTTCTCAACTCACATTAGGTTATGATAAGAGGAAACATTTCACCTCTGAGTGATGTCGATGCAAAACACAGACAATCCAGCTCATAATGAAAGGTGCAGACAGAATCAGATGTGAAAAGCCAAATGGTCAAACAAGTCATTACCTGTCTGCTCATTACCTCCTCTTTGCACATACCCACATATCGCATTATTAGGCAAAGCCATCAAACCTGATGAATAACTGGAGAACAAGTCAAAGCCATTTTCAATTGAGCAAAAGAGAGAAAGTGATTATTAGTGAAATTTGTGTCTGAGTAAAGTCATTGTGATGTTCAACTCAGTCCATCTGACAGAGCACATGAGGACATGCACACACCAGTCCTGTCCCCCTTCACAGACATATGTCTAGCGTCCTCTAGTGGACAAAGGAGATATGAGGAAGTGCTTTTAATCTGTAGCTGTTGTTGCCACCTACTGGCAAATAATATAACAGAGGAAGTCCAAAAGTCTCTGTGGGACAAGACAGATACTTAAACAGAAACCTGCAAAAGACACAAGTGTGTTTTATTCTTGACTTTCTTAAGTCGGCCTTTGGCTTTTAATTCTGGGTAAACATTAGTAAACATAGTACCACTTCAAATCAGTCATCTTTCTTATTAATAATAATGATAATAATAAATAAATAAATAAACAAATTATAGACCGATCTTGAACCCCTCCCACCATCCGGAAGGATATTCAGTTCTCTAAAAAAAAAAAAATAGATTCAAATATAGATTCTACCCACCCGTGGTTAAATGCCCCCCCCCCCCCATTGACTGAATAACCATCACCGTGTGTTTAATGAACAGTCTAATACTGACCCAGTGCAATAATCATAAATCAATAATACATGTTACCAGTATACATCCATTATATGTTGTACATATTTCTTCCATCTATATTTGGCTTTGAATATTTTATCATTTCTTGTTTGTTTTTTTTATATTGTTAACATTTATATTATGTCTTTTCTACACTTTAATTGTTTGTAGATAATGAGAAACAAAGCTGTTAAACTGATTTTCATTGTTCCTGTGACAAAAAAAAAGTCCCATTATACTGTAGTGTATTCTATTCTATTCCTTAAAAAAAAAAAAAAAAAAAGAAGGAATTTTATCATTTATCTATTATGTGAAAATATTTTACTGGTGAAATTCAGATACCTCAATATGAAAAAAATCATGCCACTTAATGTGGGTTTAGCACTTCAGTATATGTAGTTACCTTTGACTAATGCCATCACGCTACATTCACTTAAGTTTTTTTTTTGTCATTTTTTGCTCCTCAACATCATTAAACTACAAACCAACCCCAATTTATGACCAATGACTTCTTCTTTTTGTCAGTCAGCGCCACTGTTAACGTAGCCTACAGGTTACTGATCATTTAGTCTTAAAATACCCCAGACCATGGTTCTGAGAAACAGTTTACACCTGATATTTTTATTGGGTCATCACAGTATAATATGTAAATCAGATTTCCTACTTAAAAACACAAATGTTCTCTGGAGGAGTTTGCCAATGCTGACCACACCAAATCCAAGTGAAATGCACAAACGCCTCACTCATAAAAGACAAAAACTATGTATAAGATCTAAACGGATATTGTGTTCCTGGCAAAAAAAAAAAAAGAATATTCAACATAAAAGATGCAACAAGATGAAAATGATATAAAAATGTAGTTCTATGATAAAGGTACCAGCCCCCTCCAAGCTGCTCTTATGTCACTGAGCTTGTCCGTCGTTAGGGTTTCTCTCATATCAGATCAGTTCATGTCTGGTTTTCCATTAGTTCAATAGGGAATAACTTATTAATCCAAGTGTCCATAAATGTTCAGGGTGTCCAACGGTCTACGTCAGTCTCTTCAGTTTGCACATGTAGATCGGCCCAAAGTTAGCAGCTAAGTGTGGGATGACCATCTCACCCAGGTGGAGGTTAGGAGCGAAGTGAAAGGTCTTCCTAAACATGTGTGTGAGGGGTTTCAGATCCACCACCTGGAAGGGGATTTAAAAAAATGTTTAAAAATCACTTTATTTCATGTGATCTGGGCTTAAGTGTTCATGATGACAAAAAAAAAACCCAAAACAGTTTATGATGTTTTGTACTGTATATAGGGTGATGATGGAAAATGGTCTATTGTTGTGTGTTATGCTGCGTTATTGATGCTTTAGTGTAAAAAAAACCAAAACACTTTTTACGGAAATAAGTTTTCATAATTTAGGTGATGGTTCTACGTCTGTATCCATGCGTTCTTCTAAACTGCACATTTGAAGGCAACGCAAACAGATGAGGGAGAGAGAACGCGACATGGAGACGGGTCAGAGACTCAAGAGAAACTCCATAAAACAAAGAGTTTTGACTGAAAAACCTCCTTGTGTTTTGGAAACTGACAAGGAACGTATCAGAGTTGAGCCTCCATAATAAAGTCAAATGTAACCCCTTTCAAAACCATGGAAAAATACAAAAGAAGTTTCATGTTAACGGTTTATTCACAACTACTGCTGTTGAGTGCTTTCTATTTACGTCCTTATATTTTTAACAATAATATCTTAGTTTTTCTTACATGCCAAAGGTTCTCAATAAACAGAGAGAAATTATTAAATAAGTGAATTCCTTTATATTATTATTGTGTTACATAAAAATATTAGTAGTACGAAAGAACTCAAAATGTATTTAGAAAGATGTTTCATTATTGTCATTTTATATCAACTACTTATTCATTATCATATGTATTATTATCCGATATAAAATGACTCCTAATGGGATATGAGACTGTCATATTATCGTTCTACCCTTAAGTTTATTTTTACAGTAGTGGGTCTGACGCGGATGCTGTGATGATGTGCACTTCACTGACCTGCAGGTGGATGCTGTGCTGTTCTTGGGCCAGATGGATGGCCTGTTCCACCACACTCTGGTTCTGCATTTGTGATAAAGTACAGGTGGAGTAGAGGATTTCCCCGCCTGGATGCGTCGCCTGGATCCCCGCCCTGCAGGGGTTTTAACCCTGTTGTTAATGACACTTAAACAGCAGGTTGGTGACAGAGTTTGGAGAAAAATAACCCTATTATCACTCACAGCAGCAGCTCCAGCTGTAACTGTGGCAGCTTTCGCCTCTCGCCGGTCCTGCTCCTACTGAAGATGTTATTATCATCTTCTACCAGGGAATGTCTGTCTGTCGTACAGGGAACGTCCACAAGAACCTGAATGAAAATGGGAAGATGGAGAAAACCGTGGAACTTTGAGAAGAATGTAATGAATGCAGACATAAATGTGTAAACTACAGCTGCAACAATGGATGAGACGATTATTTATCAATCACTTTCATTGTATATTTTGTTGGTTTATTTTCTTTCTGGGCTGAAAAACAAACAAGACTTTACTTCCATTATCATCTTGGATTTTTTTAAACACTAATTTTATTTATACATTTTTATAGTTTGTTAAATCGCTTTTTACAACAATATATTTTCATGTTTGATGCAACAAAAAATTCTAATGTCAAAGTTCCCATGTTCAGTATACAAGAAAAATGTTATGATAAGAACTGAACCCTAATATGCATTCACATAGAAACCGTGAGGTAGAATGTGGAGAAAACAACAGAGGTCAAAGATTAATGGAAAGGAAACTTTTTGTAGCATTTTGAAATAACTGATCGGATGCATCAAATATAAACCAACTGTGCTCAATTTTACAGCACAGAATGAATAATAATACCATGGATTAACATGAAAACGTAAACATAAATAGTTCCAAAGTATTAAATAAAGACTGTCACAAACCAATCAATCAAATCTAGCAAAGTCTGTTGTGGCACTTTCCCATATTCTCATTTAATTCATTATATTCTTCTACGGTTGATGGTTTATAAGGTTTGTTGTGTGTGTCTTGAAACACTGATGTTGCCTAAACTGACCCTAAAAAAAAAAACCCACTAACAAAATACTGATGGAACCATCCCTACGAAGAGAAATTGAAAAACTGAATATCAAATTAGTTCATCCCTGATTTTGATACAAAAAATAAAATGCCTAGCATGTGGTTGTATCTTACCCTGTCAAATGTGTTTCTCTCAATTTCTCCCCACTTGGTGCCATCGAACGAGGTAACACGTAGGTTATCGCTTGACAGAAATGGCTTCGGAGTGTAGCTGTGGAGAACCCTCTTGAGTCGCGAAGTCCGAGATGTAGAGGAGTCATTAACGCACAGAAACCCTTTGAAACACATGAAATTATGGATGCATAACTTTAATTGACTGACAAAATGGCAGAATTAATCTTTACAGAATGTTCCATTTTCATTTACCTACACACTGAGTTTGAAGAAGAGTCAGCGTCTTTCCTCCTGGGGCAGCACAGAGGTCAAGTACATTATGACCTTCTTGGACATTTAGAGCGAGACAAGGCAACACAGATGCGGCGTCCAGCAGGTAATAACCCAACAACCCATACTTGTCTGGCCTTATGAAAACAAGGAACATCATGTCTGTTTGTAATAAAGACCACTTTTTCCATTTCATCTGATAAGCCATTTTCACTTGGAATTATTAAAACACTTATATCTAATTATATAGTCAAAATTGATGTCAACCAAGCTAAAAATTACAAAAGATTACAGGGCTGTGCAATATGAGACTATTATGTGACAACAAAATCACATGTAACATTTATTTTAAAATGGCACCTTCTATTAGATGAACATATATAGCAATTCAGAAGAAACTGAAGCTTCTATGTCGTTACTCTATTTAGACAATTGAATGGATTTACAGTAATTATATGTATCTTGATATATATTGTTTCCTGGGTTTTATTTATATTCAGACAGGATATTTTGGTCATATTGCACAAGCCCTAGGTTAATTTTTCCTGTTTTTGATGGTGTTTTTCTATAAGCAGGGCCAACACACACAGTAGGTAAATATTCTCAAATATTGTTGATAATTTCAGTCCAGTGATGAAGAAAAATCTTACTTAGCAGGTTTGAATCTTGTAATATCCCCTCTTGGAAACACTAAGCACTTGATATTAGGACTGATTTTTAGAGGAGACAGCTGCAGTTGGGAAATGTCAGAAGTCTTTGTAGATAGATCAGAAGATTCCTCCTCAACACCAACCACTAATGTTTGCTCCGGATGACCTGTAGAAATGATGATATGAGGCATTTAAGGTATAAGAAAACAAGATTTATTTATTTATTTATTTTTTTTAACAAAGCATCAAAAATGATACATCATTTGAGAACTCCAAAACATAACGGCACACACATCAACCCCACTTCTGCACCATAACTTCATTACCCATACTGCATACTCACCCTCCACATTTGTGTCACTGATGAAATCCCTACACCCCTGATCTTGGAGGTCTGACAGAACATCATCATCTGAGAAATTGTTGACCAGTGCTCCGTATTTCCTCTCACATAGTAAAGCTGCTCGGACCGAGGGCCAGAGGTGCCCCAGCTGGATGCGATACGTGGCATCAAAATGTTGAAGGGCCAGAGAAGTAGGAGGGTATTTGGATCGAGTGGCAGCCTGTCAAAGAGAAGCAAAAACACTGATGGTAAACATGTGGGACATTTAATGTTGTCTTACATGCTAGGGAGAGTTTAATAGTCTAATGTTGCATTGTGAGAGCACTCCACTGAAAATAAAACTTCCTCATCCAAAGCATTTATTAAAATTGAAAAAAAAAAAAAAACATCCTCCCTATCAGTGTATTACTATTGCATATGAGTTTAAATAGAAATCACTAGGATGTTAATAGTATGTTGTTGCAGTCAAGGTTGAAGTGCTTTGACCTAAGCATTTAATACTGGGGAGCCTAACCTGTAGATATGCAAATACTACATACCTCTGAAAGGTCGACTTTTCATGAGCCTACATAAACTTATGAGTTTTCAGCTTCATGACAAATACGTTCCATGAAAAAAAAAAAGCTTCATCCATTAGTTTATTACTAACATTCATATCCATTAGGTGATTTTCATCACACAAGAAGGGAATGAAAAAATTAAAGCTAGCAGGTAATTTTACTGTAAATGAAAATGTCCACTACTATCAATTATACTATCCATAAGTGTCTTGAATACTTACCCATTTTTCTTTTACTCGGTTTCGTCTGGGTATGAAGCACCTTATATTTGTTACTTTTCTCAAAAGCAGCCTGGTCTCCATGAGCTGCGCCATTTTCTGGTGCAACTGTTTTAAGGTCCGACTTCGCTCTGACAGTCAAACAAGAGTTCCACTTACTGAATGTGGTAGGCGGGTGAGTCCTATTAAAACTAAAACTTTGATTGGAGAAAAGTAACTTCCGTCATACTTTCTGACCAATTAAACTCTATATCCGGTTTTCTTTCGTCATTTCCGACTTGTGAACGACCTCACGTCCTCAAGTCACACAGCACTCTGAAACGTTAGCGGCTGTCATACTGTAATTAGCCGGTTTTTAATACGTTTCTTAGCCGTAAACATGGTTTTTGAGAATAAGATGGTGAAATACGATGATCCTGACGACGAGGTACGAAAAAATTATCAGTACGATTCGTTTTGTTGACTTTCTGTTGTGTAACCTACCCAACTCTGCGGAGTAGCACGACTTAGGCTACCTGGTTGTGATTAACCTCTCCGCAATAAAATAAGTTAACGATTGATATTCCTTTTTAACTGAACCTGAATCAATTCTAAATTACAACTCAAAATGTGTACTTTTGTGCTTTTAATGACTTCTGTTCACCTGAAACTGACTTAAGGTTGTGATTTGACATGAGATGTGGGTGACATAAATTCACATTACAGTCTTTATATTTGTCACAAAATATTCAATCTAGGTATTTTCTCTGTTTTAGGAGGAAGAAGCTCCTGCTGAAGAAGAAGAAGAAGAGGAGGAAGAAGAAGAGGAGGAGGAAGAGATGGTGGTAGGTTGGGTCTTCAGATACATAAAAGCAAAGTTATGAATTGTCATAGGACTGTGTGGTATGAGTAATGTCACATTTGTACATTTTATATCCAGGTAACAACATACTATATACAATAGCATATCATTTGGTATTTTAATGAATCAACAGCTAATATAAAATTGAATGGAAATATCCTATTTTTGTTTTTACATTTAAGTAACTTATACTTGGCTGTTAAAAGGTACTTAATTCTATTTGACAAAGTTAACATGTCTTATTATAAATTAGAAACATGTTTCAACTGTTTCTAACCAGGCATTAAGACATTCTTATTTATAACTATGGCTTTGCAAAAGGCAGGGTGTAGTGAGGGAGAGGGAAAAGGGGCTTATAAAATGAATTAAGTCTAAAATTAATCCAACATAATGAATATGAAAAAGTCCAAAATGTCAGTATGAAATAGGAAATACTATAATAATACAATTGTATAGTAGAGGTAAAAATAAATACAGACCTAAAATAACGTAAAATGTGCAAAATGTAAAGATCTTTTAGATTTAACCGATAATGACAAAATAAGGCTCACAAAAGTATAACAAGGAAACAAAACAGTTTGCATTTGTGGCTTTTGGGTGAATGAGTATTAACAAATATTGGCATACAAATATCTGTGACAGCAAAATAAAGAACGGGGTACCATCAAGGTCAATACACATTGTGTAATACAATGTATTGCACAATGTTTTTCTATCACACATCTGCTTGAATATTTGTATTTTGTTATTAGAAGGCTCTACAATCCATCACCATAATTTTGACTTTATTTTTCTCAAATATATGTATTCTATTCTTGAAGAATTTCTCAATTTTTCCTTCTTTATTCTTCTCAGGACCCCCTTGAAACAATACGAGCCAAGTGTGAGCAAACGGAACACTGTGTGCACTACAGGGAACGTCTGGAGGTCTGTGAATCCCGGGTTGGCTCCAGGTCCCACACTGAAGAGGACTGTACAGAAGAACTGTTTGACTTTCTGCATGCACGGGATCACTGTGTAAGTGTCTGTAAATGAACTAACTTGACAATCTGACCTTTTCATGCAGTGGCCAGACATCAGCATGACTTGTTTTGGGAGACATATATTTAAAGGTGATGATTATATTCTTTTTTCTCTTTTTAGGTGTCACACAAGCTGTTCCACAACGTTAAATGACCTGCCAGACCCACGTCAACCACTTGCGCTAAATAGAATTTAACATTTAATGTGGCGGTTCTGATGTCTATTGTCGTTCAACTTTATATAAACAAACCCATATTCTGGCTTTCTGGGCAAAACACATCATGCCATAATCTCAATCTTCAAACATACTGCAGTTTATGCAGAGCCTGTATGCTGCCCCAGGACCAGAGAACCTCAGGTGTTACCATGAATTCATTGTTCTAAATGAAAAATAAATATTTACTTTGGTTTTCAATCTGTCTGAAAAGCATCTGTTAAGGATTGATTTCTTTCTGGGTTAGTATCTCAGTATTTCCTTATACTCAGCTCAAAAAAATAGATTAATTGTAAAACTCAAATGAAGAACTGATGCATTCATTTTCAATTTAGTCTGTTCCGTACACACAGGAAAAAGCTGATTTTGCAAGTGTGTGCCAACTCCCACAAGAAGCATCGAGTGTTTTTCTAATGGTTGGTTCATCCATATAAAGAACTGGAGAGATATATCACATAAGTTTTCCATCTGCCTTAAGTGAGAAATTAAGTGTGCTTAAAGTCTATGCTGCTTTGATTAGAAAAAAAAAAATTTTTTTAAACAAATGACAGATTTGCTCATGTCTGTGTAAGGCAGTGCACTCCATAAACACCAAATGAGGGAACATCTTTTGAAACAGATCAGTTGTAGAATTTACGTCAATTTTCCATTTTCTTTGTATCAGAGAAGATGAAAAGTTCTAATTCTAGATCATTGTTCAGAATCCAAATCTACTGCTTTGAGTTAAGTTGCTTCTTTCCATAGTGTTGTAAAACAGCATCAGGTCACCTTTAGTCTTTCCATTAGGAACAAGAACATGGCTGCAGAAAAGTGTGTTTTACCCCAATATTTACAGCTTTAATGAAAAAAAGAAATCATATAAACAGATAGGAAGAATAACATTTTATTTCAATACGTGCAGACATGGTTCATAATAAATAAATTTTAACAAATCAGACCGTTGTAGTTTAAAAACATGGTGACAGTGCCTCTTCCTCCTCCATTTGTGGTTAGTTAACCAGGCGGGTAAAGGGAAACTAAGACTAGATAATGCATGCACACGGTGCAAAACTTTACAGGCTGAAGAGGGAATCCTCTGCCTCACCGAATGTTTTCTTTACTGCTGTTCCCAAAAAAGTCATCCATGGATGCCTGCAGAAGAGAGGAGTTTATTTTTAAGATTTTTTTTTTTTTTTTGCCATAATGAAGTAAGTGTCGTACAGGCCTTTTTCCACAACAGCCACAGTGACAAAGCAGGAAACACCAATGTGATCAGTAATATTAGTGGTTACATCCTACTCAACAGGATCAGTTTCAGTTCATGTCAGTTCACTGGAATGATCTCATCGGGCAACAACATGGAGCGGAGCCAGTTCCATTTTTATCAGCAACGCCTGTACTTCGCCTGGTTTTAAAAAGTGAGATGGATGCTGTGAAGAGAGTCTGGTACGCTCAGCTGGGAGGTGGAATATTAAAAGAAAATGTTGCCATTCAATAAATATAAACAGTATAATTTAGCTTTTTAATAGAGTTGAACTGTTTTATTTTGGATGCAGTAATTTCCTTCCTCCCAAACATAGAATTTATATCTATTTTTCAACCTTTGAGAGTAAATGAATCCCTGTGTTGTGCAAATCATCATTACTATAAAATATTAATGTAAATGCCAACAGTAGGTTTTTGGATGAAAGGGTTAGGGTTAGCCCCCCAAAAAACACAGGTGTTTTTCTGGTATTTAAATAGTCGGTTCTGCTTAAGTTTTAGGCTCCTATAAAGAATTAGGTATATATTTAACTACTACTTAGGATATGTATGAGTTTTACATTTGTCTTCACCTGTAAAGAGACAACAGTTATAACTTAGTGTTTAGCTGAACCTGGTCCAACACATCTGTTCACTCTGAAATAGCCAAACAATAATAGAAAACCATGCAAACTCAAGTAAGTAAAATGTTACGTTAATAAAAAGAGACAGTAGTGGAAAAAAACAGTCTGATCTAAATCCCATATTTTTACTGTAAACACGTAGGATGAATGAAAACAGCAGCTGCACATCCACAGATGATGAAGCCACCATCTGGACCCAGCAGGGGGCAGCACAGGCCTTCACTCACCTGCATAAGCAGCCTCTCCTTCCTCAGCTTCTTGTAGAACATGAGAACGTCTGGGTCTGCCCTGACGACATGGGGGTCAAAGTCCATGACCCTCAGACCTTCGAGGCTTCGCGCTCGTGATAAGGCCACGTAAGCCTGGCCGCTCTCAAACACACGCGCCAGAGAGATTTCTACACAATCCAGTGTCATTCCCTAAAAAAAAAAAAAAAAAAAAAAAAAACAGAACACTGACATGGATGACAACTAAGGAATCATCAGGTAGATTTACCCTGTTACAGTTCAGTCATTTAAAAAGGAAACTAAACATTATCTAAACATAATAATAATAATAATAATAATAATAAAAATAATACATCAAACTTATATAGCGCTTTTTTGGACACTCAAAGACGCTTCACATTAAAAAGAACAAAGAGAACAGAAAAAAAACCCAATTACAATTTAAGCAAAAGCCAGTTTGAACAGATGAGATGAGAATATAATTCATATCACCAGGTCTGCTCCAACTTTATACACTACAACTATCCAGGTTATATACAGTTTATACATGATTACATATATGTGCAATACATGTTACACATACATACACACACATTTATTTATAGTTTAAAGGTTAATTTTTAGATTTGTACTTTTTTTGTAATATTTCAAATGCATTAAAATACATATTTTTTTTTATTTCCACTATCTGCAGATTACATTTTCTCTAAAGTTACTCTATTTTCTGTGCAACGCTTTGAGACACACACACACACACACTTCACCTTGGCCTTCAATTCATGCACAAAACACATTCACACATGCACAATACACCTCTTTATTGTAATGTATACACATGAAATATGCAGCTGCTGCTTCCAAAATGTCACAATTAATTCATTCTTCATCATAAAATACATCTAAAATTGCAAATAACTCTAAACTCTTGCACTGATCCACAAATGAAAGTGTTTTAATATCCAACGAGGACGGCTTATTTTACCATTTTATTCAGGGTATATTATTCTGATGCATTATAAGATGTGCAACAGACAGCTCTGTTCAATATATCAGATTTACCAGATGAGATTCCTCAGTTGGCTAATCTTCACCTCTGCCTCTTTCCTGTGCTTTTACTACACGCACTCATTTCCTGTGATGGAATAGTGGTGTGGGTTTGATCTTTATTTCCCTGCCTCTTTCTTGCTGCTGTAAATCAAACACTGGTGACATATCAGTTGTGGCCAATGATCTCAATTACCCAGAGGGCACAAACCAACTGTAGAGCTTCAGGTCAGGACATATGAATCTGTGGTGAGAGCATCTGTTGAGACAGCTGAATTACGGGTGATGACACAGTCACGGCTCATGCATGTTTATAGCAGTAATTATAATCTCAGTGTTTGGGATGCATGACCAGTGAACTGATTAAATAAACAAACGGGAAACAAATTAAAATAAAAAATTCCAGGATGATAATGCCTCCCATTGGGGCACACGGAACGGTCTGATGAGTATGAAAAATAATTAGCATAATATTTTTGCCTTCACACTCACCAAATATAAACCAAACTGAACACCCATGGGAGATTTTAGATTTTCAACTACAATGGAGGGTGGAACATCTGTAAGAATAATATAGTTCAGAGTTGTAGAATCCATGCAAACACATACAGTCACTGAAAAAAACTATTAGATCACCCTTGTTTTCTCCAATTTCTTGTTCATTTGAATGCCTGGTGCAACTAAAGGTACATTTGTTTGGACAAATTTAATGATCATAAAAAAAATATCTCATAATACTTTAATTTCAGAGCTGATATCTATCCATTTAACATGTTTTCTTGATAAAAACCAAAATCACTTCAGTTCTTACATCAGTATCTATGTCATTGTACT
>JAPSES010000030.1:15894927-15907436 GCA_029822895.1 Maxillicosta whitleyi | reverse complement strand
TTTTGAGTTATGTTGTACACAAACCAACAAACAAATAAACGCCGGCAAAAACATAACCTCCTTGGTGGAGGTAATAACTCATAATAATTTAGTTAATAGTTCTTACATCAATATCTATGTCGTTGTACTGACAAAAACAGTGCTTTTAGACATTCCATGTTTTGTTTTCTGTCTGTTTTAGTCACATGATCCACACAGGAGTTAGTACTTGATTGTTTCTGATGACTTTTGATGGTCTAATTTTTTTTTTTTCCTGCAACTGTATTACATACTATGTTGCTGTATTACTTATATTACCTTTTAAGCCACAGGTCTGGAACTCCGGTCCTCGAGGGCCGGTATCCTGCATGTTTTAGACATTTCCCTCAAAAATCTTAGAAAAAGATGATTGTTGATGGAGTTCATGCTATGTTTATTCTCCTTTTCTCATTAGTTTTGTCCTTCCCCAATTCTGTACTGTAGGCTCTTAAAGCCAGTTGCCCCGGTAACTGAGTTTCATCAGTGTTACCATGGCAATTCTATACAGTACATCAATATAACCAGAAGAACAATAGATAAAAGCTAAAAATAAAAACCTATTGTCAGACAACACAACACAATCCATACAATAAACACATTTATGAGCAAAACAATCAACAATACCTGAAAGAATCTAACAGTATGAGACCTGAATATGTCGTGAATAACTCCGTAAAACCACAGACCATGAAGCTGCTACTGAGACAAGCAGATAGAGTCAGCAGGTCAGTCACAGGGTGATTGGTTGACAGATCCATATGATTGCACATTGCACACAGTACGTCATTGGTCAAGTCCAATGGTGTTTGAGCTTTTTATGTATGTATGTACTCCACCTGTCATTCTATTGTTCCTGATGTTATAATCTCCTAGAACTTTAAAGATCTTGAAAAATAAATAATAATAAAACTGTCCCAATGGACTCTTCTGGTTGAAACTAATGCCATGCTGGGACGACATAACCCTAACCTTAACCCACAGGTGTCAAACATGCGGCCCAGGGGTCAAATCCGGCCCACCAAAGGGCCCGATCCGGCCCCTGGGATGAATTTGTGAAATGCAAAAATGTATTAACAATAATTTTAGTTCAGGTTCCACCTTGAGACCAATAACCTATAAATAGTCACCAATCCAAATTTTTGTCTTTGTAAAATGTAAATGTTTTCATGAATTTAGACTAAAACAAAGAAAAATCTGAATTACCTGAAATGTCTTAAAAGAAGTATGTGCAATTGCCGATCCAATGTGATCTGTAAGTTAAAATGTACTAAACTAAAGCATAATAGTGATTATAGTGTTGATATCACATTGTTTGAAAGGATAATTTGTAGATTTAAACAGTTTCATCAGGTCATTTTCCTTTTTTCACTGTAAAATACAAAGAGAAGTTTAGAGTTGACATTATTTATATATTTTGTCATTATTTTACTGGTTTCGGCCCTCTGCACATCAGATATAGCTGAATGTGGCCCCTGAACTAAAATGAGTTTGACACCACTACCTTTACCCTAACCCGGTCAACCAATCAGTCATTCACCTGCTGTTCTATCCACGTCCACTGAGCAGATCCAACAATAATTACCATTTCTGTACCACTAAAACTCTGAACAGAACAAGGAAGAGCAAAAATAAAGGTCTCATTAAGGAGTGGTCATGAATCATGTCTTACCTTTGATGCTTTCTGAGCATAATTTGTTTAAATGAATGAAGCTTGCGCTATCAGCCAATCCATTGTTGTGTGTTACGTTGAAATGATTCCCACTGGAAACAAATAGCCTAGGGCTGAACAGATACAGATTCATTGTTATGGAGAAACCCAAATAAAACCATAATTGTGGGAATGTCCAGACATCTGTCACTACCCAAACACATGGACCAGGTGTGTAGTTAATTACCCCAGTTACTGGTGGCTTTATGTGTGACGTCACTGTAGGGGAAACACAACTGCACATGTTAACCCTTTAACCCCTGAGACATCATTCCAGGTAAATGTGCTGCTGTGAATTTGCATCTGTAGAAGTATCATAAAAGTTGATGTGAGTTTGTGTTCCTTTTCTACAGTAGTTTAGTTTTATCATGTTTTTTTTAGGGTCAGAACAGGTGGAATAACAGAAAAAGACAAAGAGAGGAATTGAAGTTTGACAGGTTTTACTAAATAAGGCACTCAGAATGTGCATCAGTAAGAAATTTAGGAAGTTGAACATGAACTGTGAACTGGAACAAACTGAACTACAAGGATTTGAATTCTGGCCCAGTAGGATTTGTTTTGGGGGTCTGATTTCTAAATCAGTCCAGCTGTTCTTTGACAAAAAAACACAGTCAAATAATAATAATAATAAAATAAATAAATAAAAAAGGAAAATCACCACAACACGCAAACTCCAAAAGTAAAAACAAAACAGAAAATCCAAGGAAAACACTGTTAAAAAATAAATAAATCAAAACCCAAACTATATTTATAGTGAGTTGGTCTCACATACTGTTCTGTGTTTCACTCTCTATTGCACAAATGTATGCGGAAAAAACAAGGTCTATTCTACCAGCACATTTAGAAATCATTCCCATTGAGAAAATGGTTGAATTATAAAGAAAATTTAAAATAAATCATAGAGGATGCTCACCAGAAAATGTCATTTTAATTGTTATGATCTGTGTTTTCAGAAAAAAAAATGCTTTTACTTTTCTGAGAGCCAGGAAAATGAAAGTTATTTTTACTTTAAATAATGGTCTTGATTGGAAACAATATTTTGCAACAGTTTTTTTCAGACATATTTTGTATTTTTTTTAATGGAATGTACTTGCAGTATTTTACTTTTTAAAATCAAAGCTGTGGAAAAAGCTGTTATTCTCCTCCTTATACTGTACATTAAGCCTAATAAATGAGTGTATTGGAGAATTTTAGAAGCAGGACCACACCTCAAACATACCTATGAACATACATCTACCGGTCCTACAGTCCTGTCAGGTCCCTCTTCTATCTGCATTCATCTCTTTAGTTTCCGGGTCATCATCCAGATCGTCATCAATTTTTTAACTTCCCTGAATGAACATTGATTTTATCCATGTTGAGGTTGTGAATCAAATTTTCAGTATCTTCCACACAACACATGCATCCACTCTAAAGACACTTGATCAGAGGCGAAAAGAGGAGATTAAAGTATTGTAATTTGAAGACGGAATCCCAGGAGATCTCATGTGCAGGGGAGCAATGACACACACACACACACACACACACACACACACACACACACACACACACACACTAATCTAATCTCATCTGTGGAAATGAAAGAATTCATCATACCCAGTGGAGGGGATGTCTGTCTAATGTGGACTGCCGTGGAAGTGGGGGCTCTCCGTCTTTGTCTGTGTAAGTGGATTCCTCTCGTCCACTCATGCCTCCTGGGTGCGTGTGTGTGTGTGTCTTTTTCCTTTGTCCAAATATACTACACAACCTGCTCAATGCGCAGTAATAACCCAGAGCTCTGGACGTCACTGCCTCTGATGCCTACACATAAAAACACACGCTGTCTCCCTGCCTTTATACCTGGGAGCCTCATGACCACCCATTCACCCACACCCACTCATATTTACTAGTGACGCTCAGTGTCACTATCTGTATTTATTAAGGTGGAAGTTGTATTTGATTAAAACTGGAAATAGAAAGTACACTCATTTTACTGGCTACAATGAATATAACTCAATCCTTATATTTTTATTTTTCTAATTTAACCTTTATTTTAACAGGAAGTGTCTTGAGAACATATTTATTTTTCAAGGTGCATCTGGTCAAGAAGACACACAAATGTCCACGCAAGATCCGAAACTGAAACATGACAAAAATACACTGAATACAATACAGTTAAAGAAACAACAGGTAAAAACACGGACAAGAAGACAGCAAGAAATGTACGTATGAGGAAAATTTGGCTAGGACTTGCAATTACACTCTACAGTTACTCACTTCAAAAGTTTATGTTGTTGAATTTTCTGCAGGTTCTTTTAACCCTTACATTCTTGTTGGGTCAAACTTGACCCATTTTGACATTCAACAATAGTAAAAATAACCTAAACATCATTCTTTTATCCTAAAATTTAATGACCTTTCCTAAATTTTGCCAAAATAAACAAAAATATAAAAATATAATATATAAAATATTTTAAATGTTATATTTTTGTACAGGTGCTACAGATTTTTGGATATTGAGGCTGGTTCAGGTCAATTTTATATAGAAATCATAATGACTTTTTTGTGTGTTATGTAAAACAGGACATGATACTGTGTGATAGTAGATGGTTTTGTCCAAAAACGAGTGTAAAACTTAAAAAAATATGCCCCTCCCACAAAAAATAAATAAATAAAAATAAATAAAATGCTGTTTTACAAAGTTCTGACAGACGCCATCTATAGAGGAATGATAATTACAGTATAATAGCTATTGAAAGATGACAGTAAACCACACAAACATGGTGGATGTTTACCCGGTAATGCTTTGTACTATAAATATACCAGTGATGTGTCCACAAACTTAACGAGGGCAGGGATGAGTATTGAATGATTCTCTGGATATGAGCCCCGAAGGAAGATGTTACATCACCAGACATTTACTACACAATGTCTGTAATTAAAGGTTCAGTGGGTAATATTTAGGTGGGTCTACAGGGATCTAGAGGCAGAAATAGAAAATAATATTATATTTAGGATTTCATTAGTATCCCATTAGTTGTTTCAAAGGAGGAAACAGAATAATCTTTTATGGAGTTATGTTACACATAAAAACACATCAAATCATAAAAAACATTGATATGATATTTCTTATTATCAGCTATGTCTTTGTAATTCTTGTTGGTCTTATTTCTCAGTTTCTGTCCACTTCTGTGACTAGGTAAAACAAAACCTTGTCAAAATGTTCAATGGATTTCAGCTTTAGGACAGTTTTGAAGACAATATTTAAAAGATCAATACATATATGTGTTAACAAAAATTAAATATATAACATTTTTGTCAATATGCATGAATGGCCTAAACGTATGACAGAACAAAATTACTCACTTAAAAATACTTAAGAACAAATGAATAATAGGAGGGCTTGTTTTGTGAAATGCTAACATTATTATTTCTTGCAAATGTTGCTTATGTTTTAGGTCACTAAAATGAATATTTTTAGAATAGTATTCATAGTGAAACTAAAACTAAATCTGTGGATGTAGAGAAAGGACAGTAATGTACGGTAAATGTCACCAGAATTACAACTTATCCATGAATGACTAATTTTAGTAAGTCATAGTTCCTTTAATAATTCTGAGAAAACATCATCCAAACATGAGACATGTGTTAATGAGAAGAAGAAGTAAGTGGACATATAATGATATATGGGGATGCCATGTATCACAGGTTTATATTTAAACTAATTAAAAGTTCCTGTTTCCAAGATGTTGTATTTTGTAAATGTTCAATAAATTTAAAAAAAAAAAAAAGAAGTTCCTGTGTCCTTGGTCAGTTACTGGTTGTAGTCTATATTTTCATTTTAAACTGGTCACAGTTGCTCAGTACTTGAGTATTTGTACTTATACTTCCCAGTACTTGAGTCCATGGGTAATAGTGGATGATTTTCAGCAAAGACCTTCTTGGTGTAATTTACATTTTCAGTCTGTGGTCAGTGATTTCAGGTAGAAACCATCAACTTTAAAGAGAAGAGATGCTGCATGCATAATAAACTTAGATAGAAGTTGAGAAACTAGTTAATTATTAATTTGCGGATACAGATCAATTTCCATTTAAATGAAAAAGAAGAGGTGTGGTACAAACCCATTGGAGTATTAACTGTAACTTATAAAATATAGATGCTTCAGTGAAGGCAGCTAATGGAGCAGGTGGATGGGAGGAGGCTTTTTTTTTTTTTTTTTTTACTGCTCAATGAGCCTGAACTGAAGTTTAGATGACGGCAGCCCCCCTCCCCTGTGTGCTCTGCTGGGCGTCTGTCAAATCAGTTCTTATCTGTTTGTTTGAATGTGAGTGTTTTATTGAGTATAGCTGCACCAAATGGCTTCTTTAGCATTCTTCTAGGTCTATTCTGTGCTCTTATGTGTTTTGTGTCATGGACAGAACGCCTAAGGTTCAGAGTCCACAGATGAGCTATTGACAGAAGACTGCAGAGCAATAAACAAATACAATCAGTAATAATGACACTTAGTCCTGTGTGTCCTCTTCTGTAAGATGCATGTGAGCTCTGGTTAGGTTCATGTGCTGACTAGACTCATCCTCAGCTCTGAATACTTTGTTCTGAGTCCAGATAAATAAAGTTTTCATAAGAATGTTTCAGAAAACAGGTCTAATAAAGTCTATGCCTATGGACTCTGAGCTGATGAAGAGCTACGATGACCCCTTCTACCCAAATACAAACTGGATCTGTATTTTACCTATAAATCAGCAGCATGTAAGCTGAAACAAATTAAAAATGTTCTTTACAGTGGACTTTTTTTTTTATCAATAAAGCAGCATTGCTATTTTACCAGTCCAGTTTGAGCCAGTTGAATTAAAATAAAGTCGTATGTGAAGCTGAAAACCTCATAGTCTGAGTTTTACAGCGTCTGATTTTCGCACCAGACCACTGTCATGGAGTTTTAGGGGTTTCTAGTTGTCTAGTATATGTAGACAGACCTCATCCTGGCTGATACCCTGCTGGTGTCTGGTGTGGTCTTCCAGAGGAGCCTGTTCCTGCTTCTGGTGCTGATGCGACGGCGGCGCTGACCTTGGTGCTGAAATTTGGGAACTGTCACAGCTCTTTCCAGTCCGTTCACCTCAGTTATCAACTTTAAAATGCTTTCATGTCTCTTTTAAGCTTCTTCTTTAGTCAGCACTTCCTTTGTCTAAATGTGCCTCCGCAGACTGGTTTGGTGAGACCCATTATACTTAAACAAATCTCCATTTCATTGTTCTACTCCATTCGATCCGCAATAGATGAAAGAATTGGTTTAATTTAATGTTACCCTTGAGGTGAATGCGATGCGACTAATGGAGATTGCTGATACTGTTGAAATTTTTTTTTTCTGGATGTAGAAATGTGATCCTGGGAAACCTGGGTCGAACGCACGTCACTGTCTTGACATCAGCACACAGCTTAAATACCAGCAGCTGCAGGAGTGTAAATACAACGGGCGCACCTACATGCGGGCGCATCAGGAGCTAAACATTCTGCCGCAAAACAACCACTTTAATGCAGGACATTTTGTTTTTTTGGCTTTTCTACAGCTGATTGATTTATTTTCAGTGGCGCTCCATCAAGACTTTAAATAAATTGACGCACTAACCCCTGTGCTGTTGGTTCTAATAATGATCAACGACACTTTTGCGTTTGGTGAATTGAACACAAGTGAGTCTGAGCTGCTGCCGCTTCATTCTCTGAGCCACAACCACAGTGAGTTCCCAGCTCTCCGCCTGGAACCCAAGTCTCTGGCTACTTCAGCCACAATGTTTGCTGTGGGAGTTCTGGGGAACCTCACCGCTATAGTTGTGTTGTGCACCTCCAAAAAAGAGCAGAAGGAGACCACTTTTTACACTCTAGTCTGCGGGATGGCCATCACAGACCTTTTGGGCACATGCTTCACCAGCCCAGTGGTGATCGCCACCTATGTAGCAAACCGCTGGCCAGGAGGGACCCTGCTCTGCCACTTCTTCTCCTTCTCCATGCTCTTCTTCGGCTCCGCTGGGATGTCCATTCTGTGCGCCATGTCCGTGGAGCGGTACCTGGCGATAAACCGTGCGTATTTCTACTCGCGGTACATAGACCGGACCACTGCGCGCTTTGCACTCCTGGTCATCTATCTGTTTAACATCGTGCTGTGCATCATGCCCAGTTTCGGCTTCGGACAGCACATCAGGCACTTCCCCGGAACTTGGTGCTACTTGGACTGGAGGGCGAAGGACATGATAGGAGCCGGTTACTCTTATCTGTACGGCGGAGTGATGCTGCTTCTGATTTCCGTGACGGTGCTGTGTAATCTGGTCGTGTGCAGGACACTGGTGGGCATGAACCAGAGGACGGGGATAGTCAGGACGGAGTTGTGTGAGCACGGAAGCTCACGTCGCCGCTTTCCTCGCCTGCCCTCGGTCACCTCGGCGGCAGAGATCCAAATGTTCTGGCTTCTCATCTTTATGACCATCGTTTTTCTGATCTGCTCCATCCCTTTAGTGGTGAGGACAACACACACTTCTGATTTAACCTTTACCAATGCATTACAGTTATTGATATCATGACTTTTAACTGTTTCTGTGCTTCCACTCAACAGGTGCGGCTCTTTGTGAACCAGCTGTATGGTCCTACTTCTATTTCTGCTGGACTTAAACCTGACTATAAGAGCGACCTGACGGCGATCCGCTTCGCATCCTTCAACCCCATATTAGACCCGTGGGTATACATTTTATGTCGAAAGAACCTGCTGCTAAAGGGCTGCAACAGGCTAAAGAGCACAGTGTCCAGGCTTAAAAGCAGTGGAACCGACAACAACGGCTGGGTGGGGGGCCAACACTCCCCTCCTTCTCTGAAAAGCAACGACACCAGTTACGCGTCAATACGCACAGCCAGCTACAGGAACGGAGTGGAACAGGTGTCAGTTAAGAGAGACACATTTACAGACTTTGCAAACAGACAGGCGTGGGAATATGACACGGCCAGGGTTAACTTCCACCCGTTCAGTGTTGAGCCCACGGCGATCCTCGGAAGTGAGGGGGAGGAGGAGGAGGAGGAGGAGGAGGGGGTTGGATGTAAACACGCCCTGGAGGTGAAGAAGTCCCCAGGACGCAGCGCAACACCACTCCTCATGGCCAACGTCATCAGAGGGGACGTGGTGACCTGTACCTTCAGCACACCGAGTTCCTGTCAGTCATCCAAATGCCTTTGACACCGACAGCACAAACACCCACCTGCAAAGGTCTGTTCAGTCTGGCAGCTATCACACCTGCACAGAAAACTGGGGCTTTTACTCTCTGGTACTTGAACCAGCTTCCAAAGAGAATCTGGAGTTTAAGAAAAAAAAAAAAAAAAAAGGATATGAAGGATTCAAATGTTTAACCTGTTTGTTATAATTTATTTGTCCTGTTGCACAAGTGAAATACCAATTTTGCACTTTGTTTAACAAATTGAAGCTCTTATGAGGAATTTAACTAAACAGTAAATGGTGTTAATTCATATTGTAAACTAGGTTGTTGAGTGTCAATTTGCTCATGTAGGAAAGACACTTTTAAGGTTAGGCTATTTGAGCATTTTCTGGCAAGTAGAGCTCTAAATAATATTAAAAAGTGCACTGATTTCGCTTTATGAGCATGCTTATTAGAGAAGTTACACTTTTTTTTTTGTTCATTTTAGAAAATTCTGATAAAATTGTTCCCAAATTTCCAAAAACATTATTGTCATTTAGAGCCTTTTTGCAGGAAACAAACCTTAAATGATGCCGAGAAACATGTACACAGGTTTGTGTTCCTTTACATTTAAAGCCGTAAAGGGATTCAAGTTGCTGTAAAACACGAGTGCTACTGAAAGTACAAAAGGGCCTTAAGTGAAAGTGTCATTTCCAGACAGGAAATCTGTACCCTTTAATGTACCCTATGGGTACCTCTATATATTTTATACATTGCATAAATACAAATGTGCTATTTGCAAGACATGTTTTATTCATGAGGTATTATTTGTGTTGATGTTGTTGTTATTATAATTATATTTTGTTAAAAATCCACATGCTGCTACTTTACTGTGCCATATGACAGTGTTGCATGATCCAGGGAAACTGAATGTAGACATTTTGAATCTGGTTTAACTTCAATTTTATATTCAATGTTTGTACTGAATGTTTCAAGTGCCACTGTAAATAGTGAAATAAACATATCAACTACTTAAAACAGCTTTCTGTCAGCTGTAAATGACCTGTGGTGTTTTTTTCAGGGTGTATAGTGTTCTTTCTTTTTTTTTTTTTAATTAAATGTGTCACTTTACGAGACTGAAGCTTCTGCTCTTATTATCCTTGGCCAGCAGGGGGCGATACAGCATAAAAAGAAATCAGACCAATCTGACTGTGCTTAAGGAAGAACAAGAGCATTTTTTTTTCTTTTTTTTTTAAAAAAAAATGAAGCTTTATTTCCCTGTAGGATAATGCCATACAAAAATAAAGAAAACTTTGAATAATAATAATAATAATAGTTTTAATGAATATGTAACATACCGGAGTGCATAACTTTAAATGAGAAATGATGACATCCTTCACCATAAAAGTTCAGTTTATATAATGACTCAATATCAAATACAAAATTAGAGATCAGCTGTCAGACGCAGTTATGTTTCTTAGGAAATGTATTTTATTTATGGATACCACATCAAAGTAATGCATGTAAAATTTCAAAGTAACGTACATAAAGTCCTTATAATGATGAGGATTTAAAAAAAAAAAAAAACATTTGTGTGTAACGTCAGAGGTAATGGGCTTTAACATACTGCTTGTTTCACATGAATTTTAAATTTTTTTTGTATTTGATCCAGGTCTGATTCAGCCTGGATGTATATGGAGTCTGATAACCATCTCCAGTTGATCTTTACACACATCTTGGCTAAATGCATTCAACAATGACAGACGTAATGTGTGAAACTCTATAACTGATGCAGCCTTGATTGATTTTTCTTGATTTTCAAGCGTGCACCAAACACAGCCACATATACGCCCTGAAATGTCTTGTATTGATGAAAAGTGTATTCATTAATGACATCAGAAGCTTCCAATCTGTTTAAAGGCACATTGAACCTGGTGTCTATAAACATTTGAGCTTCTGAGACTTTGAGAATGAAAAGTGTTTGTCTACTGTTATGATGGAATCATAAATGTATGCACTACTGCTGCCATTGTAAATACATTAATGCATACACCTTATATTCTATTAGCATATCATTTATTCTTCATACCACTTATTTAATCTTGTTCTACTTTTTTCACATCTTTTTAAAAAATTTAATTGTATTTAATAACAAGGTGAGTGATGAACTGTATCTCAGTTATCGTCATGTCCTGTGAACTGACAAAAAAAAAATCTTTGAATAAATCCCTAAACTAAAACTTTAAACTGAATTAAATGTTTTAAAACTGTCAGAGGGTTTAACCAATGTGTGTGTAAACATCTACTCTTTACTGTGAGCAAAAGTCTCTGTCATCATGAAATCTGAATCTGGCAATAAATAGATTTTCATCTGCAAACAAGAGTTTATAAAAACAGCTCTCATATGAAGCTATAATAAATAAATAATTTATCAGCAATAAATATATTTTACTTTGATACAGTAATACATGAAGATGCATGGCATCCATTTGACTGAGTTCATCTGAACCTACAAAGCTATGTCCCTGTTTTACTGTGAAGAAAATTATATTGAACTTCTGAGAAGAGTTGGATTCACTGTGGGTATTAATGTTCTTTAGTTCTTAGTCTGAATATAGACACAGCGTCAGTCCTTTTACTGCATCTGTTTATGAACCGCGTCAGGTCTCACCATCAGTAAAGGTCTTTTTTTATAGTTAAAACTGGTATAGCATAGTGCTTATCAATGCAACCATGTCGTTAACTGATCCATTGTTGAGTAAATCCAGACTGTGATTCCATGATCAGTCTCTGAATGTAACCAGTCGCACCCAGACGTTTTCATTTTCAACACCAGAGATGTTCTCTTAAAGGGTGAGATAACAGTCTGAAAATGTACCAACCAACCACTGTTTTCTGAGGTGATCCCATTTTCCAAATTTCATTTTTAGCCTTGAACACATGGTAGTGGAGTGTGTTTAAGTGTAATTTTGATTTCAACAAAATAAAGAAGACGAGAAAGAAAAGTGCATATGTGGACATCTTCACCACAGACATACGTGGACAGAACATTGTGCCATATTTCAGTCTTCCTCTTTGACAGGACCAGTCAAAAATGGCCTATAAATACATTTAAGCAAATGTTAAGAATTGGGTTTTTTTTCTTTTTTTTTTTCTGGATCAAACGCACTGCAGGGTTTATATTTCTAAACCAATTCCAATGAGCTGTTTTCATATTCAACAAAAGTTTCTGAGACAAAACATAACAGAAAAGGGTTGAAAATTGCAGATTGTGGCGCTTTTTATCCAGAAAAAAAAAATGCAGTTTCTCCATTTATTGATGCGTTTACAGGTTAGTCAGTCCAATAATTACTATAATCCAGCATCTACGTATATACACTGCTGCTCATAAAGTTGGAATAATTTTGTTTTCAGACCCATTCCTGTTTTTATTCCTATTTATAGACATCAATAATCGACTTTGACCTGATGCAACAATCACACACTGCATCCCATTTATACATTATCAAGAATGCATCACATTACAGGGGCGGAACTAGGTAAATTCCAGGGGGTGGAGTCTGGGCGGATCGTCATGATCCATATAAATAGAATTCCCCATTATAATTATTGCCATAAATAACAAACTTATTAT
>JAPSES010000030.1:15844149-15865185 GCA_029822895.1 Maxillicosta whitleyi | reverse complement strand
TTACAGAAAACAGCTTCAAGCAACAGAAATAGGACATAATTTTTCACAGAAATGACGCACAATGCATTCAACCATAGTGGTGACACAGCAGTAAGAATAAAAAAAATTGATAGAAGTTGACCTTTAATTTAATCACTGCAGATACTTGCATAGCGGAAATAAAAGAGAAGTGGAAAAGGAGGCTTTTTTCTTTGTTTTTCTTTTTCCAAACTTTACATTATTTTTTTAATCTTTATGAATCTTGTTCAATTTTGAGACAATTGAAGTGAAGTGTTAGTCATTAGCTCCATCAAATACAGCATGTGACATTTGTGGAACTTTAAAGCATCTGTCGATATCGGAAAGAGCGGGAACGTTTTTTTTTTTCTTCTCCAAAGCAATGGAATCACATGTAACGACTCCATGATATCAAAAACCTGTGAGGACTGGCAGTGGTTAAGTGTTCCAAAAAACAAGGCCAAAACTATTCCCATTAATTAGCCATGTGTGGCTGATGATGACGGCGCTGATGAAGCTGGTGATAATAACAAATGCCAAAGGTTCACTGGGAGTTTAGACAAAGGTTATCATCATACTGAGCTCATGGTTTACACGCGTCAGCACATGGGTGACATCTTTGATTCCACTGGGGTTCAGTGTAAACAGTGGGAGGAAGACCTGACTGATGGAGAGGACAGAGGACACATCGTAGGAGCGTTTCTGAAAATGACCTTTTAAACAAGGCACCGGCTGCTGGCGTGTTGGTACAGTGTCACAACTGTCACATCTTTCATCACCTTGTGACGTGTTAGGGCCAAATAAATCGTAAAAATAAATGTTGATTTACAACTGTAGCGGCCATGACACAGGAGAATCACCAAAACCAGACACTATAAATCACTTTTGTTTAATTTCAAAGTAAAATGTCAACAGTTGGACAGTCCTGGCCACAATTTATCTTTTATAACTGTGTTAGAATGATTGCGATGCAGATGCTTGTCTATATTCATCCTCGCCAAAGAGCAGTGCTTATAATCTCTGCTGCGAGCGAAAAAACAAAAGCTGAAAGGTTTATTCATGGACAATTGTTAGACTTACAATACCATCAGACAAAATAGTGAATGCTTTGTGCTGGAAGTAATACACTTTGGCTGGAGGCCAGTCCAATTCCCCCTTCATCGTCCTCCATAGGAGTGGTGGTCCCTCCTCATTATGATTTTAGCTCTTTGTTTCTTCAGTTATTCTTGTGGGACCAGATTCGTTAAGGAGAAGCCAAAAAGTATTTCTACACATGTCACATGGAATTGAATTTAAAAATGAGGAAAGCTCTCCTTATTGTCAGGACTCGTGACAGAAGATTTGAGCACCAATTAAAAGCTGTAAACAGGTGGTGAAACGGGCCGTGTTCACGTGTTTCAACACTCACCTCTTTAATCGCGGACATCTTGACAGTCTCGTAGTAGTGCAGAGGTGCATGGGGCATGCTCATGTCGTAGCCAAAACCAGCCACAGCCACCTCATCACAGTTATGCAGTGCCATCGTTATAGCAACTGTCCCCAAAGTTGGAATGTTCTGTGGTTGAAACAGAAACGGTGGCTGTCAGACACATATACGTTCGTCAGCAGTTTGCAGGGTTCGGCAGCTGTCATGGTGTAAATTTGAGGGTTTTACAGCCAAAATTTAGGACTCATTTACCATCCCCACTAGCAAAAATGGAGGAAAAAAACTATGAAAAAAAAAATTGGAGTCTGACTTTACTCCAAACATGAATAAAGAAAAAGATTGCGCAATGGCAGCTGTTTGCTCGTTTCTTTTATTTGTGTACTTTGTTATTCTGACTTCTTATGACACTTCAGTGAATTAAAAACCTAAGTTCCTAAAGTGAGTGTCTTCTTTTTCAACAGGCATGATGAAACACTGAAACACACTGGATGAAAGTATTTAATTGTAGTTAAAGTTGGTGGTTTTCAACAAATGGAGAGAATAACTTCATAATCTCATTTTAAAGACCTGTCAAACTAAGCTTTTGGATGTGACCCATTTTCAGACTCCTTGGAGGCCATGTTGTGTGTTCTGACACGGGTTCAGAGACACCCTCTCATGTATCTGCTTCCGTCGTTATACTTCTGTCTTTGTTCTGCTCCGCTGCTGCTAACTAACTTTGAGCACTTGGTGATTAACTATTACCTCTAAGATGCAACCCCTGCAGACCCCTGCTACGACACAGTGATCTACAGGGTTGAACTGTGCTTCCTAACCGCCTAGGGCCGTCAGAAATTTGGGGGGTAAAGTCTGTGAGTGTGTGTGTGTGCACGCGTTTGAACGTTGGAGAAAGAGAAAAGAGTGTAAGTGGAAAAAAGCGGGTCCAGAAGAAAGAGTGGAGGGAGGCCTCATTTAAATCATTACCCTGATTTGCAGCCCTCAGGGTAGGTGGAGTTGAACCAGCAGCTGGCCAACCCCCTACCGCGTCTTCTAATACAGATTAATTTACACACATGCACATGCACACTCAACATAAACACAAGTATAACAAATAGACCCACTCATTCATTTCCACAAACATAAACATACACTACGATGGTCAGGGGAGACGCAGCAAAGTGTTCTAGAGGAAGAATTTGCCAAATCATACAACTCTGCAGTGTATGAGACAGCACTGCAAACACCTAGACACAAATGCACACACACAAATTACCACAAAAACACACACACACTCAGGCCAGATGCCCACATGTTGAACACATGTTTGCAGAGGGGAGTTCATGCAAGGGTGTTCTGGCGGGTCCAGGGGGCAAAGGTAGAGTGGAACTCGTGTCCCCTCCAATTTTCAACCAATATTCTGCATCTACTTTTCAACAGAACACACATGCACAACAATCAAAGACACATGAACACAAGGACCCTGTGCATGAGTTTCTTTGATTCATTTGCGAATGTTTAGTTTGTATCTTTCTGTGTGGTACACTGGCCTCCAAATAAAATACATTATTTCTCCAACAAAATAAGAGTTAGCCTCAGATCCAACAATTATGAAGCAAGAACAGGGGCAGTGTAGAATTTAGTCTGAAGCAGGTATTCAACATTTCAGCAATGTCAACATCAAGAAATAGTTTGGCATTAATCTATGTTTGTTCTCCTCATTTGTATTCAGAAAAGAGTGGAGGTTCACTGCATTTACCTCCAAGACAGCCTTCTATATGAAAATAGGAGCATTAAACTCTAAAATATCCAACTGAACGGCAGATTCTACACACACTGCATCAGCTAGGCATCCCTATGGAGAGCTCCTCTTACATGAGGGATGACTATGCATGAAGTTAGAGAAAAAGGCCTTAAGTAACACCAGGGACAACAGTTTATGCAACATGTGTTTTTCTTTCTTTCATCAATTATTTACACAAAGATGTATCAGCCAGAGAGTACACAGTGCCGAGTTAAGATAATATTGCCTTCAGTGGAGTGGTACAGATTATGTTCATCTGAGTTTTCCTCATGGATATTAACACAAAACCAGTGAGCAGAGTAAATGATTAGGAATCTACTTGTGTGGTTCAGTGTGACCTCTTCAACTAGATGTTAAAGTACTGTTTTCCTTAAAAACAACAGCCAAAGTGTAAGCCTCTTTTCAGCATATGTGGGTTTTCACTAACTGAGGTTAGCTCTTAGTTTGTTTTTGTTCATTCATCTTACTTTGACTGTTCTCCTGCTAGGCACCAATGTTAAATATACATCACATTGTTGCTATTTGTACTTAGTATTATTCCTTATGTTGTTGTAATTTGTTTGAGCAACATCTGGCACAAGCATTTTCTTTGGGATTAATAAAGCTCTACTGTCGTATTTCCATTTTATTCCTTATTTTAAAACATAATAAAGTACAAAACATCTGAATTTACTTATGTTAAATGTAGATCTCTAATGGCATTATACTGTATGACCAGGAAAAATCTAAAAATGTGAAGGATGTAAGATCATTTCCATCAAATAACAGTGCTTGTAATGTATTATGCATGTCATTTGAGTGTGTGTGTGCGTGTGTGTGTGTGCGTATGAACCTTACCCCTTTGCCCATGAGGCCGTTGTTAAATGGTAGGCCTATGAACTGGAAGGCAGCCTCCTGGATGAAGTACGGATTGAGGATTCTCATCTCACTTGGCTCCCGAGGCACGTAGTGGGCAACCGACTTCCAAAAACCCTCTGTACCCCTCTGAAGTAGTGACAGGGGAATATAGAAAAAGACAGAAACAGAAAAATTCACATTAGTCATTTTTAGAACTCTTTCCTGGTTAAAAGCACAACCTGACACCGTTGTGATGACACCGTTTCAGTTGCCTTGGTGCAGACGACCAGCTGCAGTTTACCAACATCAAAGTGAGATTATCCTCTGGAACACTGACATAAAACACAGGAGTCAACCAGAAGCCAGACCCCTACTACCACTGATTAGGGAAATGGCTTTTGGGCCTTTAATGGATGAAGTCAGGGTGAGGGTCTCACAGGACATCAGTAATTATAACCCGAGTGTGAGCAGCACTGAACATGGGGTGAGGGGTCCGGCCACTGATGAGGGACTGTTCTATAGCCTGTTCAGTCCAAAGGATGGTAAGAAGGGTAGAAATGAGAATAATATACCATCTACATTTTATTAAACAGACTTTTTCCAAATGCATTTTGGCAGCTGGTCACTTACATTTGTCTACAAAAACAAAGGCTGCTCTGGTGAATGAGATGCCCAGTGTGCAGTTTTCAGTATTGAGCTGCCTTTACCACTTCATGTTTGTGAGTTTTTTTTTTTTTTTTGGGTGATTTACTTGCTCTTTTCACCACCACTGTTTGTACAAGATACTTGCCTACATTGTAAGGCAATCCTCTACCATCTGAAAAAGGCTAACATACCTTAACATCCACTGTTTGACACCTGATTCAAGGACCATTGATGTAGAAATCATGCTGTGCCTTTCTGTTGTGCTCAGTATGACAGCAAAAAAAAAAAAAAGGAAAAAAATCCTATGATACGAGTTTGTTTAGAATAAGCCACTCCAAACAAATTGCCCTTGGAGGATTTTATGCAGTTGTTTGTTTTGGGCTGTATTGTAGAAGTATAAACAGCCCAAAGCAATATCTCTAACCAACATTTGAAGTTAAATCAGGTTTCTCAAAGGAAATAGATCAAATCACACTTTGACCTCAGGGTGTGCTGGAAAACCGCAAGTTCTCTTACACACAACGCAATCACCATTATCATCACTAGAGCAACCTGTCAGACAGGCAGCAACACCTGAATAAAATTATGTTACACTAATGAAATGCATTTGTTCATTTCAGACATAATAGATCAGCCAATAAATAACACATAAACAAAGTGACAAGAAGGTACCCTAAACAGGACTGGGCTATAGAAAGTTTCAATTAATCCTGAATGTGCTTTAGAAGGAACTCTTAGAGGTGATCAGCCTATAATCTAATAAACTAAATGAAACTATAACAAACTAGCTGTGCGTGATTGACTCACCTGACAGTGTAACTTCCTAACAGGCATAAAGCCAACAAGGTCAGCAGATGTAAATGGGAATCACCTGTTCAAATAGTCAAGCACCCGCCTGGCCACCTTTGATACAGCAATGCACGACTCTCTGTATGTGTGTGTGTGTGTGTGTGTTGGCAGAGGCAGTAGCAACAAGTCTGCTGCCTTTGTGGCCACAACAGTGGCGGCTCTTTTTGAACGAAGGCCTGGCTCTGTGCTTTCGGCAAGCTGCAACAGGAACAGCAGCTCATCTCTCTTGTCAACACAGCTTGTGTTTGCCAGGAATCTATTTAGCAGGGCTGTTTGGATGTGTATGTGTCTGTGTATGCTGAATAAAGAAGAGTGATGCATTTTTTCCCTTTATTCTCGGAAGGAGAAGCTAATGACACACAACACACACCCCGCGCTTTACACAGCAATGACCTGACAAGTACATAGACATAAATGTCATAGGGTGGGGATCTCTTTGAAGATATTCAGACAACTGGATAAGTACAGGTGGCTTTAAGAATGTAAGAGCAATTAGCATGTAAGGATTCAGTGCTGTGAGGAGGGAGTGGGCTGTGGGTACTCTCATGAGTTAAGGAATGTGGGCAGCTGCTTACATTTACACTCACTGTTTAAATCATCATCAAAGATCAACAGGGAAAGTGAATGATAACACCCCTCCCTTCAGAGCATACACCCAGGTGCTCTGAGCTGGGCACTGATAGAAGACTTCATCTGGACTTTGACTGTGAATACTGGGTAAACTGTGAGGAGGAGGTACCGTCCGGCCAGAAGCGAGGTCCCTTTTTCAATATGTTCAGTTACCCTGTACACTGGGTATGGCCTGCACGAGCTAAGGAAACTCTGCACAATACAACAACGATGTACAATACTTTGATTAGTAATGATAATATGAAGTGAAATAGATAATTAAGCTAACCTCACAGTCCCCACTACATTTAGTTTCTCTGCAGGTAGATTTATCTCACAAGCCAAAGGGGACCTAAATACAGGAGCCTCTATTGGTTTGGTGCATGTGCATTCTATAGTCTTTTACAAAACATTTCTAGCAAATGTTCATATTACAATGATAAAAAAATGCAGTTTATCATAGACAACCCCAGTTGAGGGCTCAAAAAATCATGGGAAGGAATGCATCAAGGACCCAAAAGAGAGTTTGTTTGAGGTTCTCTTTGGAAAAAGGGATTCAAGTAGATGGCAAACAGGAAGAAAACCCCAAGGCATTCTCTTTAAGCATTAAATGTATTCATGCTCATGGCATGGGGCTGTTTGGTATCACTGGGACCTTCTTGAAAATAACATAGATTACTGTACAGCAGTTACTGACAGTGAAACTGTTTACACACACACCAATACTCAGATCATTTTCTGATTTCTTGAGTTATCAGACTATTCATCTGACAATCTGATAGGGTTTACCAGATAACAGCAGAAATTGGTTTACGAGAAACCAAATTAACACCTTGATTTCTCCTCAATATGTCGATGTCTTCCTGCATGTATACAGGCAAATCTGATTTGTTTTTTTCTTTTTTTTTTTTACATCTGTGTAAATACAATTAAAACGTCAGCGGAAGACAATAACAGGAAGATTAACCTACTGTCCTTAGGGATGGAAATAAAGAACCGGTTCTTTTTACAAATCAGGTCCCCCGTAGCTCAATTCCTAGGAATGGTTTTCCTGCCTGCTTAACGATTCTGCTTGTTGATAGTGCCTTCATTGCTCCTGAGTGATGATGTCACACACACACTGCACTGTTTTCGTTCAGAACATAGCCAACATGGCTTTGAGGCAGAAACGTTCCAAAGTGTGGCTGTATTCCATACAAACAGATGACACCAGAACCACCTGTAACACTTGCAAAGCTTCCATTTCTTCATAGGGGGGGGGGAGAGAGAAATCCCTCCAATATGCTCAAACATTTGTCTGCACAGCATGCAGTTCATTTGCAGGAATGTCATATATTTGATAAACTACTTGCCAACGATTGTGAATCTAGAAGTAGAGCAAACATCAGGGCGTCATCTGGGCCCTTTCTAGGGGGGTAGCAAACATCCTCCCCCTTCAAATAAGTTAATAAAAAAATGAGATAAAAATAAGAAAATGAGGTGCACAACAGTGGGAGACATAGAGGATGTAGTAACGAGTCTTAAATATCAGTTTCACTATGCGATGAAATTTATCATAAAGTATCCTGACACAGAATGAAAATTAGCAAAATAAGAGTCTGAAATATACTACTGTGCCCACTGCTATTTTAAAATATCAACCACAACACCCCTTGATGACCAAATCTGCCCAGTAAACGTTATAAATTCTTTTTGTTTATTTCTTGACAGATTGTACAGATTTGTATAAGATCTTATTTAGCATTGTTTTTGTGTCTCTCATGTAATACACTATTCCAAATAATTAGTTCCTAGTGGGATTAAGTAAGATTTTTTTTAAATTATTGCAAATAAAAGTGACAACACAGTGAGTTGCATTATTAAGGTCAGCACAGCCAGAACAGGATTCCCACTTTTGCAAACAGCCTCAGGGGAACAGGATGTGGACTGACCGCTAACCTCTGTGTGAAAATGACTTGGTTTGTCAATAGTACAACTACTGAACAGGAAGTTGAGTAAACCACGTACTCACCAAGCCTCGACACACACACATGCTCAAAAGGTTAACAGAAGTGTGTGGGTTGGCTGGTTAGGCTGTCGCTGGGCTGTGGTCAGAGAGGAAATGGCTGTTTCCCCTCTCCTCCGACAGCTTTATGGTTAAATTGGCCAGGATTATTAGATTTAAGTGTGCGCGGCAGGCTGTGCACACCAATACAGCACCTGTTAAAAACAACCTATGTATGGAAGAAGTAAGTGCAATTTAAGGAGATAAGTCTACGTACATGTAAATGTTGATTCTGTATGTGCATCTTTTGATATGTACGTTATAAGTTACACTTCATATGAAGGGGTCCTGTAAGAAGTGGTGCTGAAAAAAATGCATATACACAATTTTTTTATATTGTGTTGTTAATCTGCTGATGTGCATGGCATCAATTAATGTATTTAGAGTGAGGAAGGAAGTTTGTCAATCATGTGTCACAAAAAACTAAAACTGATATAACCCTGAAAGGCCCAGTGATAAGTGATAATATATTCAATTATTATTATTATTATTATTATTTTCACTTAAAATTTTATTGAAATTTTCAAACACCTAACAGCAAAAGCATTTTTTTTTTTTTTACATCCAATTAGTTTCATTGTGATCTATACATTTTTGAGGCAAATTCACAAAAAACTAGGGAATAGCCAGAAAGGCTGGATGTAACAAAATGAGGAGCTCATACTATAGATGTGATTGGTCAGTGAAAATTATTTTTTTTATTTTTTTACATTATTATTTAATGGTTGTTACCTGCTTAATTGAAATTTTGCACAAAAGGTAAACATAAGGACAAAATAGTGAAATATGCTTTATGTTTGTAAAATCTATAATTAAAAGTCATGTAGTCATTTTATATCAATGGCTGATTACATTTACAGAAGTGCTGTGTTGTGGTATCACGTGTTTGAACCTAGATAATGATTTTTTCACAGTTTAATTACGATCAACTGTCAAAACTCCATGTCAAAAAAAAAGTCCCACTTGGAGTACATGTAGTCCACATTTGAACAGCTGCTGGTTGTCTGTTTTTTAAGAACAGTGAAGTTTCCAACACAGCGGACAACAGGCTAAACTTTAATCTCAGGTGTGAAACACTAGTGTGTTTAGCGCGCGGCAGATGCAACATGAAACTCCATGAGGCATTGTCAATGTAACCGAGTGAGCCAATAATGTAAAACCTGTCCGTGTCGCTGTTGTGAACCACAGCAGAAGCTTTGCAAAAAAAAAGGCTAAGTGTATTTGTCTTGTCATTTCACAGTGATAGGAAAACCACAGCTAGACAAATCATCAGACGAGCTGAAAGAAGAGGATTAGAGCAGGACCCTGTAAAGCCAACCGAAGACACGGATCAAACGGATGGAAAAAGTGATGTGAAGTGAAAGCTTAAGGTTTTCAATGATAAAAGAAGCACTAAAATGGAAAATCTACAGCATTCGGCAAAGTGTTAAATAACCAAATTCGGTTCTTCATGAGTGACATCTCAAATTAGACTGATGAGACTCTTTTCTAGTTCACCACGTCTCGGTGCCCTTCACTTTACATTTGTGAAACACCCCAAAAAGCAACAGTTTGGTTTGGAAGCTGTTCTTATCCAGCCTCGGTTCCAATGTGGGTTGAAGCACAAACCTCTGAAAACCAGCTCAACTTTAAACTGAAATGTTTTCTGTAGTGAATGAAGGGGGAAAAGCTGGGTTTACAGTTCCAGGGGGAGAGAGTAAAAAAAAAAAAGTGTAAAAGTAGGGCACTGAACAGGATTGTAATGAGAGGAGAAAAGGGAGAACAAGAGGTTTCACATCTGCAGTGCTCCTACAGGTGGCTGTAAGCTCTTCAGTGTAAACAAATACAAATAAATCTCAGCTTTCTGTTGGCCACACGAGGAGAAAGCGCATTATCCTGTCAACAGATGCATATAGTAAATGGCTGATTTTTAAGATTTGACCTATCTCTTAGATATTCTATCAACTGGTTTCTTAAATCTTATAAATCCCTGGAAGGATGTGGTTGTGTTTGATGTTTATGGAGTGGACTACTGCAAACCAGGACGACTGGATTCCGGAAGGAAGACTTAAAGCAATATAGAAACACAAACGGCAGCCCCGAACTGCTAACAATCACAATTAAGGTTGCCTGGAGGTCATTAGCAGTGTGTACATGTTGGACCTTTAGAGTTTACAAGCTGCAGCGTCTCACCGCATAAGTGCTCCACTGAAGAGGAACCATTTCAGAAAGGATGTTTGAAAGAAGAGCGAGTTTCCAAAATAGGTGGTAAATGGTGAGGTGCACACAGATTTTAGTTTCTAAGGTCATTAGTAGTGGAACTCCGGACAGCTTTGGTTATTTTATTCCCTTTGGTTTTTGGGCAGGAATTTGAAGCACTTACCAATTTGGCCCTGCTTTTCCTGACACATACCACGACCTCTGCTCCCATTAAGGTCAGGGTGGTTTCTCTTTCCTGGTCTCTTTGAGGTTATCCAGTGTGTGAAAACCTTGTCTTCACCCTCCCATGACGGCAAATGTAAAACAGCGAAGATGCTTTACAAAACTGTGCCCCTCGACACTTCCTCTGAGGAATATTAGGTGATATTTAGAACCAAAAATGGGATTTGGTGTGATTTGATTAATACCAATGCTATAAATGATTGTGCTCGATAGTCTGCCTTTTTAAAAAATCATTTCCTTCATAAATTTTGAGGTGAAAAAGTACAGACGTGCACAGGTTTTCAATGTCAGTGCAAATGTGTAGTAATGCATCAGTGTGACAGTTTAACATTACTACTCTTTTGTGCTGTTAGTAGCCAGACCAGATTAGCTCTGGTTATACCCCAGCAGAAAAAAAAAAAAAAAGACTCCCTGGATTTAACAATGCAAATTAATATTTTTTAAACTGAATCAAGTTCTTCAATCCCAACTGATGCAGTGAGTAGCTTTTTTTTATATATATATACATCTTAAACCTTCAATTTTCTAGAGAACAAAAGTGGGCAAAGTTAGGAATCATTGGGTTCATTAAGATTGCCAAAAAAGTGGTTCAGGAAGCATGTGACATTATTTTCACACATGAATTATCTACCACAGAAAACCAGAGCTGAACCAGGGAATGTTTGGGATCAGCTGGAGAAGACTTAATCCAGTAACTGGATTCTCATCAATACAAGATCATGGTGAAAATGTAATGAATGGAACATAGCTTGTGACGCTGCAGAAACATTGTGTGGCAAAAAAGACGCCACAATGATGATCCTAGAGGGCTTGATAATATACTTTTAGTTGACAATTGGAATTTTTCACAGCGTAAAGGGGGTAACGGACCGTGGGTGGGGGTTTGAGGACAATTCCCAACATGGGGGCTCGCTGCGCTGCCGCTACACTGGCGAGAACACTGTCATTAAAAAACAGCGTAACAGCCGAAATCACAGCGTGGGGGGCCGCTACCCTCAAATGCGCTGGTGAGAACCATGTATGACCTACACATAGATAGGGGTGAACAACTTAAATATAAAAAGCCGAGGGCTGGACCTTACGATAACTTTTTTTCAAATCAGACAATATATATCAGGATATTACTCAAATCACTATTTTTGTCAAGCTTAAGTTTTCTGATATTTATCAGTTAGTTGTGAAGACATCAGATGGTTCATTTTGATTTAAATACATGACAGACGTGCTGAAGAACATTATATAACTGTTTCAGATAAATACAACAGGTACATACATTTAAAAGTAAAATAAAAATCTGACCAGCAGGCAAAATCTTTTAAGTTTTAAAAGAGAACACAAACAAAACAGACCATCTTCATAAAATAATACCGGGGGTATACATGTGTGGGAGTGCGTTCTGTAACTGCTGTAACTGGAGCAAACCGAAAATGAAACAACGCGCTTTGAACGTCCGACTCCTGGCTTCTATGTCGCACCATACATTCCGTTAACCTGGTCAAATTTTGTCTTAAGGGAACACTCCTCATCTCCCGCTGTGGCTCAGACATTGGTGTGTGCGCCGCAGCTGGCTCCTACACCTGTGCTGTGTGACATGGCTCTAGCGTGATCGGTTTGGTATGGATGAAGGAATTCTAGAGAAATTGCATCGAGCATGTCTCATATTTCTATCGTGGAAGAGTTATTTTGTGATATATGTCGTTATTATTTTATCACCCAGCCCCACCTATTATTAAAATATACAAAGAAATGACTGACATTGCCAAATACCAACAGAAGTCAGATGTCCCTTTGTCAAGATGAAGGACCACAACAAGTGTTAATGTTCCACAGTCCAACAGTATCCCTCCTGATGACAGTGATGAGTGGAGAAAACTACCACAATTCACCAAAACAAATGCAGGTGGCTTCATAACAGCAACGACAGAGTAAGTGTTACTACTTATAGAGCTGTGTGATTGGCTTTGCATGACCTGAAGTGGGTGTCAGTGGGTTATAGTCACTCAAAAGTTTCATTTTATGCAGGTGCGTAGGAGCACATGTTCTTGTTTGATGCAGATATCTTTTCTGAGCCACAGTGCAGAGCCCATTTTGTCCAACAAATCACTGTTTCACTCTCAATGTATCCAGAGTGCCGCCCCAGAGACACACTAAGTTGTAAACACTGACACCCACTTTGACATGAGTGGGACTTCAATAAATTGCTGTGAGCAGTTAAGGCTCGATAAAAAGGTGTTAATGGGAAAGACACCAGCATCAATAAAAGGTAGTGATGAGCTCCTTCTCAAATCTCCATTCTTTTTAAGACAATTACAAGGTTATAATTGATTTTAGCTACTGGCATGTTGAGTCTCATCTAACAGGAGGCTGAAATCAGTTGTTTAAGGTTTTATATATAAAGATTCAGAAAGTGTAAGTGGCTTGTTTTGACTTCCACTTCATGAAAACATACTAAAGGAACTGAGTGTACAGGTCTGTGTTAATCACAGTAGGATACATAGGTGACTCATTTTTGAAACACAACACTCGTGGTAATCAGTGACATCCGGACACCATCTTAGTCACTTGGTTCATGTTCAAAATCCAAGTATGTAAATGTTTATGAACGCATGTATGCATGCCACTTCTGCACAGATGTCTGTGCTTAAAAAAAGAGCAATATAACTGCTAATTCGATTCTATATACATTCAATAACAAGATTAGTGTTTGGAACTGAAATGATGCAGCTAAAATCCATTATCAGTGTTGGGAAATATTCTATCTACAATGGCTATTCCCTGAAAACTCAATTTCCTTAATGGTGCAAAACACGCAATATATATAATTGTTACACCATTATATTATAATAGTTGTCAGTAGCAAGTCCTGCCTGTATTTCTATTAAAGGAGAAGTGCTCTCTTCTTAAAACTGTCTCCATCCATCATTTATCTCTGTGGCCTGTGGAGAGCAGGGAGAGCTCCTGTAAACAAACAGGAGAGATAGAACACCGACATCCACCTACGAACCCCGTGTTTACCACCGGCTGTATATCCTTCACTGGCTGTGTTTGAAAATATCCCCACATATACAAACAAATGTGGCTGTGTGTGCATGAAGCATGAGTGAGCGATGTGCATGAGGGGAAAATGAGATAGACACAAGGGGAAAAGCAGAACATCTACAATTGTGGAAATCATGTTTGAGCACATTTGTAAACAGCATGTAACTGGCCAATCAACCAGGCTGCTGCACATGTGGGGCCAGGCTTCTAAGCAGTGTGACAAAGTCTAGTTGTAATCACCCAGACCTGCAGTAATGAGGGATTAAGGTAGTGGGAGACCCTGTGATGTTGCACTGTATATAGTGTAGGTCTTCACAGATATGAAGATGTACAACACATTCAGTACGAGAACGATATGATCAAAACCAAGGCTGATTAGGAAACCTGGACATGGTCGGAACTTGGCCTTGAAGTTTATGACTTTGAATGTGTGTGTGTGTGTGTGTCTGTTTGTGCAAAAAGTCTAAATAACAAGATTGGGAAATTGCACTGCTAATTCGTTGTCTGTCCGAGCATCCAACTGCGCTGTAGGCATTTCAAAAGCCACACTAGTAAAAGAGTTCAAGAATATTGTCCACGGCCTACATGAGTCATTTGTGGTTGAATAAAAACTGTGTAGCCTTTTAAAGGAGGACAGAGAGAAACACTTGCTTTCATAAATGTAGAAGGAAAGAGAAAAGGTTCTGCATCTCGCCCAGCTGTGTGCAGGCTACACAAGGAAATCCCCTACGGCACTGCAGATGCAAAACCTCACAACGCACAACCTACAACTGTAATAGATGAGGGACGCTTGCTGCTATTTGGATAACTTGTTTAGGTTTTTGAGTGCACAGAAGGCTCATGTACAATACGTGCATATATAAATGCCTTTTTTACTGTTTATGTTTCCACTGCATTAGTCTATGCTAGGTGTGAGTCACATACAATAAAGCAGCGTAACAGTCTTTTAACAGGGCTTCAGTTCTATTCATGTTGTTGCTAAGACTTAAAATCCACTTCCCATGGTAAACAGACACCATCACCCAGGCAACATGTGTTTTTTTTTTTTGTTTTTTTTAGCTTTAAAAAGATCACTATTCCTGAATTTCCCTCCACCAACAAAAGAGACTTAAATCCAACTAGTTTTCACAGACATTACCTACCATGCATTTACTAGCAGGGCTAACCCTTGTCCACCAACAGACATAAGTGACACCATTTGCACCTCGGAAACTATTGCTTAGTGTCTTTGTATGGCAGGTTGTGTATGGGGATGGATTTATTTTTTTTTTTTTACAGGATCACAAAAAAATGCACTGTTTTACAAAGTAATGTGATTCATGCAGCTGAAGAACATGGCAAATAGTCACTGACAGTAGAGAAGTTTGTGGCAGTAATACAATTCTGCATAATAATCTGTGTGAAAACGTTGAGCCTGCTTTTAGAATAAACCACTCTATAGATACAGTGCATCTTAGAGCAATGAACTTTTTAACAATGAATAATGTTAGTGCATGTTCACTCCTTGTGAGACAAGATTTAAGTGAAGAAGAAGGTTTGTATATGGCACAGGTGTCAAAGTCCAGTCCTCGAGGGCCTGTATCCTGCATGTTTTAGATATTTCCCTCTTCCATCACGCCTGGTTCAATTAATGATCGGCTCATCATCCAGCTCCGCAGAAGCCTGACAATGATGTAATGGTTTTCAGGTGTGATGGAAGAGAGAAATATCTAAAACATGCAGGATGCTGGCCCTTGAGGACCACAGTTCTGACACCCCTGGTATACGGGATGGCTCTTAGTTGGTTTTATTCTTATCTGACCAACTGATAATATTTGTGACCATTTCTCTCCTCAGTTCCTTTACCATTGTGGAGTCCCTCAGGGGTCAATACAGTGACCAAACCAGTTCTCTTCTGTTTTCTTTTTGTCACCTCAAATGGCCTCAGATATTAATTTTCCTCATATTAATCTTACTCATTATCAGTCCAGACAATCTACACTCTAATAAAGTCTGTTTGTAGTTCCTTGTAAATGTCAAATTTCATGTCAGTAACTTTGGGGCAATCTTCATTAAATATGAAGCAAACATATAAATAAGGGCCTCCAGAAAACAGTGCACATTACTCCGATGGTACTGCACACTGCCTGTTTTAGGATTGATTTTAAAGGGTTTTTACTTAACTGCAATCTCAAGGGTTTTAAAAAGCCTGTTTTATAATAACAGTTTGAGGACACTGTATTCTTTTTAATGCTACACTGAAGTCTGACATTGCTTAGTTTTATATGGAGCCTTAATGCCTCCATTGGTGCTTCAGTACTTTGAGTCTGTGTTGTTTGATGTGAGGCAGTTGGTTTTTATTAAATAAGTACATTATGGTTACTCTAGATCAGTTCAATGTGTTTTGTGTTGCTACTATGAGATAAATTCAGACACTGTGATAGAACAGTATTATCCACTCGTATATGGAATCAACGCTCTACTCTAGTGGATGATATAGCCTAAAAAAATGTGTATTATAGCCCATCAAGTACTGAAGACATATGACACACTGAGCACAAACATAAATCCCTCCACATCTGTCGGTTCTCTTCTACCGTACTATCATCAAGACTCGAAACAAAAGGCAATGAGGATTTTTTTGTCCCCTGATTTTTAGCTCATGAGAAACATTCTTCCTTCCTCAGCAGATCAAAGAACACTGAGTCGGACGCCAGAGGCCAGATCAATTATCCCAGGCAGCCATTTCCACTGTCCTCTCCTTCTGACACACTAGAAAAATCTGGGCCCTATCAAAGGCTGAAGAGGCCATCAGCCAACCAGCCCAGCTATTTTCCTTCATTTTACTTTACTGTTACCTTCCACTGCTCATTTTCTTTTCCCTAGCTATTATCCCTTTACCCCATTTCACTTTATCCTTTCCGTCTATCTCTTCACTATTCCTGCTCAAGGCTTAATCCAACTTCACACTATTGCTTAGTCTCAATTTGCCATTTTATGACCTTTCCATCCCTTGTTGAAACACTATTGTCCTTTCCTATTTGTTTTTTGCCCTTCTTAGCTCAGTCCTTTATTATCATAAATGTCACCTTGTAAAAATTCCAGCAGGCAGCTGGTCCTTGAAAGTCACACAGCTGAGATGGAAAAGAAATTGCGTTTCCCAATCCTGTATTGCCCAACCACAGCTTACTAAGAATGAGAATCTACTAATCTATGAAGAACATATTGAGGACTATGCCTACGTGTGTATACATGTTTGACCCTTGACTATAGTCTGCACATCATTCACACAACTACCTAAAATTATAAGAAACATTCACCTTAAAATAAATAAATAATAATAATAATAATAATATCACCAGTTCCTTCTCTGGTAAAAAAAAAAAATAAATAAATAAATAAAAAATGATCAGAAAGAATATTATTTGTGAGGTACTGCATCAAAAACTGCTATATCAATATTAGGGTCCTTTAAATGTAGCTAATGTCATCTAAAGAGCTCCAAGAGGAACCCTTAATAAGCATATCCATTGTCCAGGGGATGAATGAGCTCATTCTGAGATACTTAACACTACTCATTAAGAACAAAATGGAAAACATAATGGAAGTGCTTATAAGAGCCTTTTAGTGACAATGACTACGGAGGACCCATTATTTAAGGTGATAAGAAAAAGCCAGTCCAAGTCAGTCCAAGTCTACTGAGTAAAGAGTCCCTTAACTGTACTAGTCAACTAGTCACACTAGTCACAACACCTTAAGGACCGTCAGAGAGTGAGGGAAATTGCTTAATTATTACAAGAACCAACATCCTAGAGAACAGTTTGAGACAGACATTGAGGTAAAACTTAAACCAGTTCATTAGAAAATGGCACAATAACAACCACATAGAGAGAAGTCAAAATGGTTGGTGTGCTCATATTTGGATTCCCTCAGGTGTCCTGTTCATATTAAGCATTTCAAGTATCTAAAACATTCCCATTACATTACATACATTATACACCAGACATTCACACAGTCTTAACCCCTTTAAAGTAATGGCTTACATTTCTACAGGAAGGAATGTACAGAATGTGATCAGGTCTGCTATACACTGTACTGATACAAACAGAACACATTTAGACAAGCAGAAGTAGATTTTTTTTTTTTGTGCACTGCAGGGGAAACCAGGGGATGCAAAGATAGAAGATGGTGCATAAAAACCTTTAAGAAGAAATCTATTGTGCTAAAAACATAAATGAAACAACTGTTTATCTATTACATTTGAAAAAGGCAAAAGAACTGTCAGTAAATTTTATGATGAGAGCTGATGTGTGACTGACTAGATAAGGTCAGTCATTTAAATCACTAAAGAAATGTTTGCTATTCAGAATCTTTCAGATGAAGCTCGTTCGTTAATCTTTCTTAATCTTGTTGGGTTGAAATGATGAACATTGACTGACCTAGTGAACCAAACCAGCCGAAGTTACCCTTAATATGGTCATTAGAACTGTAGAGTACAATTCCTTAATTCCAACCCAGGGTTTCTACTGCTTTAATGTCTGTCTTAAAGAAATCTGTCAATTCAAATGCAGTGTCAGTGTCAGATGTCTCATTCTTTCTTCGCTTGAAGAATGTGAACTTTTGAAACAGCTCGACAGTATTTTTAGTTTAATATATTGACTTTTCCTGAATTTCAGATAATTGGACTTTAGACGGTTTAAGGACCTGCCAAAACTCTAAAATCTCAGTAATTCCGAATACAAAAACATTCTTACCAGTTTCTCTTTGAAGACCATCTGTCTGAGCCACTTGAAGTCCAGTGGTTTGAAAGCAGAAAAAACAAAAAGTGAGTCTTTCTCGTAGTTTTCAGGCTTCTGGATTGCTCCCTCTGGATAGGTAATTCTAATGGTGGTTTTGGTCCCAACATCCCTCCCGTAACCACTCACTGGTGCTTCATTCAACCTGGAAAACAAGTCAAAATTTAAGTATGTCTTATCGATTTACATGGTTTTAAAATGTATCCTGGGCACTTGGCTTAAAAATGGATCATGCTATATGCAAACGTAAACATGCGCTAAGACACCCTGTACTCAAACCACATGAAACTACATCTGTGTTTTTACATCACTAGGGTTAACACAAACGTGTTCCCAACAAAGATGTAACAAAATAAATGCATAAACAGTGCAGGATGTGGTGTCATTTTATTACTATAGTGCCAATCTCAACACTTGGAATAATCCACACATATAGGCATCAACTCTTTTCTTACAATCCATATTCAGATTTTCTATAATACATTAAAAACCAGGTATAAACATGGAATATTATTATTATTATTATTACATTTGGCTGACGCTTTTATCCAAAGCGATTTACAACATATAGGCATGTATAGCGTAAAGGGCCTTGCCTAAGGGCCCACCTGGGATTTGAACTGTCAACCTTCCGGACCAAAGTCAGCAGTGTAAACCACTAAGCTATCCAGTTGCTAATGTCGTATGCTAATGAATATAATGTCATATACATTGCTTTAACAAAATATTTACATATACAATCAAAAACTGAATTGGCCAGTGTTGATTATACTTGTGTCATTGCATATATGCACAATTATGTTCTTCTGCAAGATTATTTACAGATAATAAAGAGATGACTCACCTCACTACAACATCATATTCATCTATACGGGAGCCCAGAGACTTGTTGGCCAATATACCTCCGTTTCCCACGATGATGCACCTTTTACAGCTTAGACTGTAAGGTAGAAAACTTAGCGTTAGCAGTATCCAAAAACAATGGATGCATGCTATCATAAATTTAAGCAGCTGAAATTACCTGTCTAGCTCCTCTCCCAGTCCATAGTTTTTTGTGGCAGTTAAAATGCTGTCTATGATTCTCTCTGTGGAAGAAAACAGAAATAATGTCAAAAATAAAATATGATCAGGATGCGCTGTCACTCCAGTGAATTGAAGAGACCATTCTGAAAAGTCAGTCTTACATAAGCTTCATGTAAATACTTGGTGGAGTATTTTATTGCCCTGAACAGTTTGTGTATAAATATATCAGCAGGTTAATTCTTCTCTTGGCAATTGTTGAGAGAGGGTGGCTCTCTTCTCCCGAGAAACTTTATATCATAATTTGGCACTAGAGAATGTACCATTATCCTTAGCATTCTCCATCTTCAGCTGTCACTCCTTATGCAAAAATACAGCTTATGAAGGGGAAATAAAATAAACCTTTATAATGAAAATGAGAGTGCTGAAAAGAACCAATTTTGTGCTCATCTGAAAGATTAACAATCTGACAAGAATTTCAACATACCATTAGTGTTAAAACAATCTAGGTGGTCCTAGGAGGAGAGAAAACCCCTCTTAATTTATTCATTTACAGATAAGGGGGGACCGATCAGCCCTCAGAAATAAGAATGATACGATTTTGGAGTGAAAAAAAAAAAAAAAAAAGCTGTTGACTGGAGTGAATCTGGGAGAAACAGACATACATGGTTCAGGATGGTATGCGTGTGTATGAAGAAACGCTCCCATAAAAGCACTCAGAGAGGAATGCTCTTTTCAAACAAGCACATTCTCCTGGTTAAGTGGGCGATGTTGAGCTCGTCTCGCAGCGTGGCTAGCACCCCTCCGATCGCAGGGTGAGGAACAGGGATGTTTAGTCATAGCGCACATTCCTGCCATGCTCTACAGGACATTCTGCTGGAGTCATGCTTTCAGTATTAGATATTACATAGATCATCCTCAGATATTTTAGGCCTCTCATGCACTGTAATAGACCTTTCGCAGGATTAAAAATGCACCCATTTCTGTATTACCTTTAATAGATTCCATTTAAAACTATGTAGACGGTAATATAACATCAGTTTCTTTCCTTTATATACATCATATGTGCCACAAAATCAGATTGTGTTGAGGCTAATATTAAATTGTATGTAATATGATTATAGAAAATGGCAACCATTTCATATTGTTCTGTTTTTATTTTATCACTGCAACACTTTTTGCCATTTAGACAGTGCTTTGAGCTTTTTCAAAACCATCTACTGATCTAAACTGTTTAATACCTGTTGATCCACTAATCCTGTTAATACATGGAAATAATTGGTGTAAAATGCACTTTGTCATCTTTTCATGTTCATCAGATGACCCATTTGGATGTTCAAACTCTCTGTTGTGGACGTGGAAACACCATGATTTTCTACAACAATTGATTCACCAGTAAAACCCACAGTTTGATAACTAACAGTGGATGGTCACACATTGTTCATGTTCAGTTAATGCTATATTTTCATTAAAAAGGTCATGTTTTCTTTGTTTTTCTGTTTCTGATATGACAACTAACTTTAATCTGAGCTTTTATGGACTTCAATGTGATCAATAAATTAAATATTGGAAAATACCTAATTTTCATTAACCC
>JAPSES010000030.1:15810267-15841082 GCA_029822895.1 Maxillicosta whitleyi | reverse complement strand
TAAAACAATAAATGGTGACAAATAACTTAAGAAAGATTGAAGAGAAAAAATCATTGAGGAACTGCCACAAAAGTAGCACTGGGTCTTTATGGGTTTAAGTCTCATTAAATTTTAATATAACAATATTTATATTTGGCCCATATTCATTTTGTTTTAGTGCTATATTTACGTTCTACTGGTAGACTGGTTTTATATGTGGATTTTTTTGACTGTCTTAGCTCATATTTATTGTTCAGTCAAGTGTTCCATTGAATTTTTGTTTTACATTTTATTCACAGCTTTTTTTATATATTTTATTATATACATAGTTTGATTATTGCAGAAACATTAATATGGAGAGAAAAGGTCAAATATGTGAAATGTTAAAAATGCAAAATAAAATAAATAAATGGCCCTTTCCATGTAATCTTTTTAAATAAACAATTCATTTAAAAATCTACTCCAATATGCTGTGTAGTTTTAACTGACTATGCAGTTACTTATAATAGGAAATTCAATTTCTCTATATTAAACAGGCCTATAGCACAGTCTACACAGTGGCTGAGTGAAACTGCAAAAGTGAGAGTGGAGATTGAGTAAGAAAGTTTAGACTGGGGCCTCAAAGCAGTTTGTGCGACAGCCCCATTCACCCTGGTTAACGATCCTAATGATTAACCTACTGAGGAGAGGCAGGCAAAGCAACAGCCCTTTGTTTGGATGTGGTGTCGATGTCTGGCGTCAAGCATCACCCAGAGCAGCATAAACACAAGGCTGAGGACCACACCTGGATCCAAGCGGGTGAAAAGTGAATAATCACGATGGGCACAACTCTCTTCCAGAGGACGACATGGATGCTAATAGTTATAAGTACCCGAGGTAAACATTTCAGTGAAGTATGTCTGGTAGTGTAACCTAAAGATGGATGGTTGTAGGTTCAGACGTTAGCCCAATGGTTCTCAAGAAATTACTTTACTGGCAACACAACGGAAGGGCAAAGGGGTGGTTAAATGGATTCAAACCGGCATGCTGCTGGGAACAGTGGAACCTAAACAATCAAAGGAGTCGTGTAACAGGAAAAGGATTTCTTGGATGTCATTTGGTGGATGATTATACAGTGAAGACTTGTGTATTCTGGAGTGTCATTCAGTTAGCATGCATTTTATATTAAATATTAAAAGGAACACAATGTTCATAAGTTTTTTTTTTTCCGTGCTGCTGTTTCACTGAATGTATACCCATGCACCTGTTCCGGTCTCATGTTACAAAGACACCACTAATGTTAACATAGCATGAAAAGCACAGTCATGAGCCATAGCCTTGGTAAACACACTCTGGTCATATATACATACTATACTAACATGACCAAAGTCAATGACTGGTGTGGCATTAGACTTTTTTAAATCCATTTATACGATGTTTCTAAGAGATATCTAAACTGCAGTGTAATGAAATTAATACATCTTTTAATATTAGCGGTACTAAATGCATATTATTGTAGATGATTCTAGCAGAAAGAAAAAACAGGAGGTTGCCAGAAACTATAAATTATAGCTGCAGAAATTAATGTGTATACATTGAGAGTAATATTAAAATAAAATGAATCACAGAATAACATTAATGGCATATAATTATGGTAGAAAATGTCAATTCTGCCCACACTGACGTATTCCCAGATACGTGCAACCCCAACCCCCTCCCCCTAAGGTCAAATAAAGACACATTTGCTGTTTATAAACTACAGTTGATGTGTGCCTGAGATACCTCTGTAGAATAAAAAGTAAAAATAAATCTCCCATCCACCACCTTCACTTCATGTTCCCAATTTGGAATCCTTTGTGGTGTTCTATTCAACTTCCACACGTATCATCTCTCCACATGAGTACCGCTAAAAGGGAAACCCCGTGGACCGCGATAACCATGGAGAAAACAGAAACCAGGTGTAACAATCACACAGGGAGTGCTCTTTTGAAAAGAGAGTGGGATGGTGTGTGTCTGTGTTCATATGACAGCGGAGAACTTGCCAGAGCACAATGGTAACATTCACAGTACCTTCTGCTTTCAAGTATCGGAAAATATGTAACAGAGCATGTTATCTCTTCTTTTCCCATGGCATTGTGTACGCATATTACATAAAAAGTGATGGAATGTGTTAATGAAACAAGTACACACAGCGTACCTCAAAGTTGAAGTCCTGGAACATGAAACAATTAATGCACATTAGGGTTTACATGTGCACACTAAAATAAGATTATTATAATCTAATGTTATTCGAATTTACCAAGACTGTTCTATACAACTAAAACTTTTTTGGTTGATAACATAGCGTTTTGATTTTTATCATAAAAAGGTAAGACACAAACTTCACAGGACTGAACAGGATATGGCAGAAACAAAGTGTTTTAAGGGATGACAGTTAAAAACCACAGAACAGAAGGGGTGACACAGGTGGAGTGAAGGTGCCAATGAGCATTTTCACTCAAATGTCCAACCTTTCATGAATTAACTTCCATTTCATATGCCATTGCTGTAATATGACACCAGCTATGTTTACTTGATTCTTTGATAAGATGAATTTTGGCAGAAACCAATGCTGACTGAACAAACTCTGTGAAGGGCAACATATCTCAATGGGATCTTAATCCAGAATAAGGCAGAATAAGACCCACTGTAGAGTGTCACTATTTATGGTGTTTTTATTCGACCACAGAAAATTGAAATCACGAAGTTGCAGAGGTATTGTCTACATTAGGACAATACAGTAAAAACTTGTTTTAAATTAAACACTTTTTTTTTTTTTATACAAGTAAGATGGTCACCAGCCTTAAATGTTTTGTCAGTTTCCTACAATATTGAGCTGCTTTTAAAAAGGACAGTATAAGACCTCAGCATTAACACAATGGTTGGGTCATGTACAGGAGTATTCTGGTCTTATTTTGATGAAACTGAAAAAGAATAAACTGCTGTATGATGCAGCTACTGTTAACCTGAAAGAACTCAGCACAAGCTGGGTGTCAGCTCAAATGTGTCATTTCTAAGAGTTTAATAAATGGAATTTAACAATTATTACCTTGCGTTTTGAATCCAAATGGAGGTAAGTAATTGCTGACTTTTGCTAGACGTTTGAAGTTCTGATCAAGAAACATGGGTGCTGGTTTCATGAACCTGTAAGAGAGAAAGAACACAAAGTCAGATGACAGGACTTCTACAGTAAAAAAAAAAAAACTACATTATTATATAATAAGTAAACCTCTGTGTAAAGCCATAGTGATAAATATCAACCTATGAAGTCATTTTTATTCTGTCAGTAATTGAATTTGGATATAAGTGACATAAGTAGAATGCTGTGCCTCAAATTATCTGAGGCAGGACTGATAATTGTTTTACTGTCAGACTGAAGTAGACAGACAGTGCAATAAAATTGAAGATCCACAGGAATTCATCATATCTAAAGCATTATTTTTTTTTTTAACTGACTGAACCTAATTCTACCACAAAAAAGGGGAAAAAATGGCCCATGAACTGCTACTTCCAGCATCGCCTCTTCCTTATCCTGTGGTCCTAAATATGTGCCTGTGTGTGTCCTTCATTGATTAATTACAGTTCTAAAATCAAAAGAAACCATTTCCTCTTAGTCACGCCTGCGACCCAAGCGCCGGGCTACGTGCCACCTCTGCAAACGTGGCTTCAGGATGGATGGGTGTTTTTATGACCTGCTGTCAAGCTGGCAGGACACAGGAGGAGGAGGAGGAGAGAGAGAGAGAGCAGCTCTGTCTGTCTCACATCTGATGTTAACAGGAACAGAAACTCTATAACTGTTGTGTCAGTGTTTTGTTGTCAGACCTGTGCAACCATTCCATAAAAACATATATGAAAGGCAATGGAAGGAACCATAGACTTATGTACTAAACTGATGTGTATCATTTTGTTCATACTGGAAGACAGCTACAGAAATTATATCATCTCATTAGCTAGGAACAGGCCACCAGCAACATAACATTAAATCTCTTGAGGGATTGATGATTGGCCACCCCACGCTTATACACAAACACAAATGGCTGTTCTTTCTCACCAACCATAAATTATGACTTCCACAGCAGACAGACTACACTAACTCCCAAAGGCATTTTAAACTGGAATCAGAAGAGGACACACAAGAACAATCATACTCCATTATTTCTCAACAGGAATCTTGGATAGCTTGTTACCATAACACTGCCATGAGTTCACGAGAAGTATGTGGAGCTGTGCAGTGCAATGACCAAACATGGCTGACGTTATTGTGAGGCCTTCCGGTTAGCTTCAACCTTGTCTCCTTTCCAAACACCCTAATCGGTCTGCGATACCCTCATTATCCTCATACAGCTTTAAAGCTTTAGAGCAGATAAAGATGGTGAGGGCCAAAACTAGAAGCAGTTATGACTGCGTCTCCCCTCCTTGCATCACCTAACAGGCACAGACGCACTGAGACTTCTGTCCTGCCAAAACAAATGGAGATTCATTAAACTCAGGACTTGTGAGGCCAGAACGACCTATAAATAACAAAGGACTAGTGCAAGTTCCTGAGCCCTGACCAACAGTCAGTCACTGACATCCTGACGAAGCAAAGAGACAGGGGACTGCTTGTTGTTAAATAAAACGTGAGGTTTCCCAACAGGTTGGGGGGTGCATTGTACTCATTTCCTTTGCCAAGTCCATCTCTCATGGGGAATATTTTCATAACCGTGCTGCTTCAAGTTCACCGCCAGCACTTGATTTAGGGCTTCAATACAAACAATTTTGGGTAAAGCACAGGGGAGGGAAGGTGGGGAAAATAAATTGGATTCTGCCGGGCAGGGGCTTCAGAGAAGACAAACACAGAGGAAGCAGGAGATGATTAGAGGGAGAATCACAGGACCTCACTGTTAGAGGTTAAGTAGGTTTTCTCTGACAGCTGAACCATGGGCCACACCTATTTATACAACATGCTAACGCTAACACTCAAACTGATTTGTTTTGCTCTTGTAAACATAAAGACTAGGCAAAACACAGACCCCTGACAAACAAACAAACAGTAACAGTAATATTAATTGGCTAACTCACTTGCATCCAACACATAATAAATCCTAAGAGCACGCTCACTACACATGGAGGTTTAACCACACACTTACACTAATGCATACAAACAGATATACAGTGCAGCATTAATTGTGCTCATTGACCTGTAAGTGACTGGGTTGAAGGTGGTAGTAATCAGTGAGCTCCCGGTGGGGATTCTGTGTTGTATAGAACTTTGATCCGACACGTGCGGCTGATTAGACCAAGTCATTATGAGGGAGGACTTTGTTACCATGTAGCCTCTTGATAGGTAGAGGGCACTTCCACAAAACTGGCCTGTCTGTCTATTTAAACAGCAGTCCAATTTAAACCCAGCAGTCCAACTGATTGTAATATAAAACAAACAGCTTTATTATACACAGAGACATGTATGTGTATGTCCTGGTCTAGCACCGTTACAGAAACAAAAAGGTCAAGTATCGAATGGCACTGCACCTTGAAAAATAAATGCTCCATCTAGCAGCTATACTAGACTTGTCCAGCTAGACATGACTGAGCCATTTCCCCATTTGTTCAAGAATTAAGCAATATGCATTAGCATATTGACACTGATTTGTATAAACATGATCAAGAAATATAACTGTTTATACTTAGTCACTAATGGTTTTATTCTACCACTATGTATGGGTCCAGCACATCATCGACCCCAATCACAATTCAGTACAACATACTTTACTGCCTTTTCACAGGTCTTCAGTAATTCATTTACAGCATGAATAACACTTTTAGAAACTGTCCTTTATACATACTTCACACAATTTGAGAGTATTTTACTTTTATTTTGTAAAAATAGGATATGTGGGAAGAACACAGCTTTGGAAATAGGCTTCATTCAGTCATTCAGACACAAAACCAGCTTTTGGTGGTAGTAGAATTGCATAAAATGTGTGTGTGTGTATATATATATATATATATATATATATATATATATGCACATATATTAAAGTATGCATTAGTACATCTTCAGGCAATGGATAAATTGGTTTTCATCGCTGACTATGGAAACTGACTGGCAAATTTTCCCCTTAACTAGGTCAAGTACAGCAGCAAAGTGCCACTGGCTATTGTTCACCAATGTGGAAAATTGCTCTCCATTAGCTTAGCTTTAAGAATGCTAATGGGACAATGTTCTATAGATCGAACTGAGACGGTCAGCTACTGGAAGCGCAGAAAAATCAAAAGAGCCAATGAGATCAGAGAGGCCTGTGGAGGACTCGGTGGACTGTGTGGGTTGGGTACCAGGAAGCTTGTGATGACTCATAATATGATGGACAGGAAGTGGATTTGAGCTCCTCATAGAGAAAGCCTCCAAGGCTCCAGGATGTGATAGGGGAAAGATGAGAGACCTTGTACTAGATAACAAAGATTCTTTGTGTAAAAAGGGGATCACAAGGACACAGTTGAGTTTTTGTGGTGCAAGCATGGATGATAGAAACATGACTGAAACTGGGGAATGTGGGGGCTTCTCTGTTTCTGATTCAAACCCCTTTAGGCCACAGTGGCTTGGGAGTGACATCATGCATCTTGGTATTCCCAAGTAACAGTATTTTGCCTTTCTTGTGCTGACATGTGATTAAAATGATTTGTTTGTGGAGCTCCTGATTTTGTATGTGCAGCCCTTGCTCTAAATCTGCCTCAGTGGTTTATATAAAAGGACACTTAAGGACATGTGGTCCATTTCCTTGCTGTTATGTGACATTATGTGTAAAAAAGTAGGCAATCCCTCTCACTTAGGGTAGATGGTGGTCATCTTGGCTGCTGCATATCCTGGCTTGCACACGCCTTCGCTGAGATTACCATACTTGTATGCCAACTCCGGTGGCCTGTTCATTAAGAGAACAGAAGGAAAGATTAATCAGACACATCCTGATGGCTGGTTATCAATAATAATGACACATTTGTAAGACTCAAACCAAAGCTTGTCAAACAATCTGCTTGAGAGATAGGGAAATGGGATGCTGAGGAAGTTAAGAGAGCTCAGCAACAGCTCAGCATTTTACCTGTGTGTGGTAAGACAAAGCAGAGAGGCCTTGTTCAAATAATCACACTGACAGTCTTAAAGTAGAACCTCCCGATTACCAGCATGATCATTAATAACCTGATGTATGCCATGAATCTAGTTTAAATAAACAAGAGAAGAGGCCCAGCAGTATGTGAGGCCCAAACCCGAGTTGGCAGGAGAAACAGCTTGACTGGTGCCTGTTGGTGCACATTTTGCACCTCTGCTATTTCGTTTGGACTTAATCACCATGTAGCCGCTAGCTGAGAGGAAGAAAATGCACAGGGCACTTTTCTGTCACTCTTGTTACCAGTGGGAATAAAGAGTCACACATGTAATTACTGCAGTTATTTTTAAGTAGAAGTACAGTATTTTCTCCATGCGCTCTGACATAGTAATTAATGGATAATAATGTAATGCAGTGTAATGCTATATCAGATAACACACTCAAGCCACGTGAAAACCACCGTAAAGTGTGTGCTGACACAGTGCTTATAGTGTCTATGCAGAGTGTCGAGAGACATGCCCTGTGAGAGCCAGGGTGGTGATGGCAGCATATGATTACTGCCTGCATGGTAATAGAGGCCAGAGAAAGGCCCATAATGGCAGTTTAGAGCAAGAGTGTCAAACCAATTCATGGAAGTATACACATATCAACACACACACTGACATAATTTCGGCTGCACAATGACTCAATGTAGTATGTTCTCACACTGACAGACCACAGCTGCTGTGGAATAAACGGACTGACGAAAACATCAACTGCACTTCTAGTTACACAGATTTTTATTTGTATCACTCATAAAAACCAATCAAATCTGTGTATTTGTCACCAGGTTTAGGTTATAACTCCCATGAGCTGTTAGGTGTTTATTTGAAAAATCAAGTGAGATGAATTGGCTGAAGGTTTACATTTCCACGTTTCATGTTACCTCATTGATCAATCAAAACCTGTATAAAAAAAAACGTAACTGGTGAAACTGGCTGTAAAACACATTTGAACTAATGGAGTTGAACTGGACTGAATGCAACAGGTTAGAAATAAAATATGATGGACAACAGTAAAGGACTAAAATATAAGTGTACTCACAATTTTGTGTCCAGCTTCAGTAGAAAGCCCTGTTTATCATACACTGGAAAGAAAAGAAAGACAAACACATAAAAGACAACACATTAGCACACAGAGCCACACTGGGAATAGCTAAAGAAGGTTTGGCATTTTTAGTGGCAAAGGTACAGAGCTGCATAGTTAGCGCTGGTCATCCTACGATTTACAATGAAACATGATGCAGCTCATTTGCTGTAGTAGCAAACGATTTTTGTGCTTTTCGAAAGGGAAAACAAAATGGCAAATGTCAAGGGAAAAGCATTAGATTCAAGGATATATGACAAACAAGCAGGGTTAGGGATAGGTCAGCCAAAACATCTGTTGAGTTTAAAATAAAGTTAGAAAACAAGTCAGAGATCACCTATGGACGGCCAGTAGGTGCCTGGTGAAGCACTGAGGTAAGGCTTATTAGAAGACAGAGGCAGCACAGAAAGCCAACAGGCAACTTTATTTCCTAATTATGCTATTTAAAGCTCTACTCAGTCATATTATGCAGAAAAAAAAAAAATGCTAACATTGTTGATAAAGTTAATATCTGTACTATAGTAAACAACTTCTGGGACCAGTTTCATAAAGAGCGACACGCTGACTAAGTTCTCCCTAATAATTCAGATTATACTTTAGTGTGTAAATGTGTCGGTTGTACAAAGCCGTTATTTATTATCTTCATGTGAACTCATTTACTTTACCATCTGGGAAAATTAAGACTGCATTCAAACTAAAATACCAAATCATGCCATAACGTCAAACCATTTGGCTCCATTTATGAGAATTTTTACTACATGTTTTAAACAATTCAGTTACAATATTTGTAAAATGATGCAATATGGAAAAAAAAACCTAAAACAATTCCAATTCATGTTGTAGGTCTTTATAGTTCAATCAGGCTCAAATATCTGCTTTTGGATGCATAACTGACACTCACTTTACATTTCTTGTTATTGCAGTTTTTATGCCTGATTTTTCATGTCTTAATCCAGCATATCATTAAACAATAAATTTGTTTTGCTTTCCCCCTTTTTGTCAGATGCTACCACTGGTCAGTGTGACTCACTGTTACCATAGTAACAAAGACTTTCTTTGACATTAGCCAAAGGATAGTGTTTCTCACTTATATTAGACTAATCTAAGAACAATATGGAGACAGGTCTAACACTGTAAACCAATCTGGGACACCTCTATGAAACTGGCCCCTGTGTGTCAAAAGCCAATTGCGTTAGATTGACAGAAGACTAGATTTAATGTAATAAGCTCTGATGGAAAAGAAGAGGATAGGTTTTCTCCTGCGGTTGCAAATCTTGTCTTCACAGAGAAGCTGGAGAAGAAAGATAAAGAAAAGAACAATGGGAATGCATGACAGCTGATTAGGGAAGGATCCAAGCACTGCCCTGGAGGATGGGGAGTTTGCCATAGCAGCCAAGGTGTGTGTGCGTGTGTGTGTGTGTGTGCATTAGGTTTCTGTAGAGAAGCTGAGGCAGACAGTGGGCCAAGTCAAGGCAACAGCCTGAGAGGAATGAAATATGCAGGATTCTGAAAATGTCCCTGTGCAGCATTACTGTATACAATTTGCACCAAACTCCCTGCTTCCTTTACAAACCAGTTGTTACCAGACAAAAACAACAGAGGGCAGTATTGTACTGCACTGAACTTTCATGACAATGTTGCTCAGGAACTTTAATCTCTAGGTTTACTACAATTATTGACCATATTTTATTTTTTTTTTTACTTGCGTGTTTCAATACTTGCTTTCCCTGTCAGTAATTCATCCTGGTGATAATGCTGTCCACTACTTTTTGTTGGTGGAGGGACAACAAGGATGGGTAAGGGTTCAATTGGTGGGGCTGCAGATGTACCTGAGCCTACTATTCGTCCCACGGTGATGTCTGTTTCCACCTCTGAAACACAAAAGGTTCAGTTAGCACTATTTAAGGCCAGTCTGCTACTGCAGCATTGGACTTGAAAATAAAGCCAACACAGAATGTAAGAATAGAGTAAGAAGAAAACGACAGGTTAGTAGCTTTAATTCCAGTTGGTTGAGTTACAATTCAGAGTCTCATTTGTTTTTCTAAGACAAAGCCCAATGAAGTGGAAAATTAACTGCAGAAAGCCCCTATTATGCTTTTGCGATTATTATGGCAGTGGCGTATTGAAAGTTCCTCTGAAAGACTAAATGAGTCAATGAGCACAAACCTTTAAAATGGTGAAAGGTGGATGAGAGAGGTAAAATGCAGTTGAAGTTTTTTTTATTGTTGGGTTAGCAGCGATTTAATTTCTATGGGGGAAACACCTTAACAGCCCAAAAAAAAATTGAATTAAAAAAAAAAAAAAAAAAATCACCCACTTCACAAGAGTCAGCTGGTATTAAATAGGCAGAGCCTCATTGCCTCTACCTGTAATTCTTTTCACTTCAGCACCTTTAGTCAGGGCTACAGATGTCGCTCCTGCATCATTCTCTGAAAACAAAAGGGGTTAAGAGACTGAAAAATCATCATCACTGTGGGGTTGTGGAGGCAACCATTTACCAAGTTCAAAGAGCTCAGATTATTAAAAAAAAAAAAATGTTTTCAAAAGCAGCTTGAGCAACACACAGACCGCAACTCTGCACAAAAACAGATGCACACAAACAAAAGGGACACAAAGACACAAAAAAGACCAAATGAACAGCCGAACAGTATGAATCACTGCCGTCTCTGCGTGTCCACTATCGCAGTTTTTCTTAAGGCTTGCAGGAGAAGTGATTATCAGCATTTTTGGATGATTTCACAGTATTGTTAAGGAAAACACAGTTAGAATAGTCACAAATGATTCACTGACATTATGTAAATTAAGGCAAAATTAAATATTTTAGATATTTTCATGCATGACATGCTTTTCTCAAGTGAAATAGATGATAAGAATATTAATATTTATTCATTTTAATGCACGTTTCTGAAATTGTTTTAGATGTTTTCATCTGCTTGATATTCAGAGGAATATGGACTGGAACACACAAAAAATATATTGAGTCATTGTTCACATATGTAGATCTTATTTTTCATTTGCAGTTCATTTGCAGTGACCAATGTGAGACCTAGTCTTGTGTATACCTTTCCACAAATGATCAATTGACATTCTACTCCTACTAAATAAATCATTATGATTTCCTTTTTCTGCAAAACACCTTAAAAACAATGACTTTAACTAAAATGAATGTTAGCTTCAATAAAAACCCATATGGACCTGGGGAGACAAAATCTCTCACTTTCTGTATTCTGGTGATTGTCACATAATTGAGAGATTATGTGACAATAACTAGAAGACATCTGCTGTGTCAGTTTGTCCAAATGGTGATGACTAAGCATTCAAAACCTACAAAGCTCTCTTTACAAAGAACAAAGACAAAAAGTATTCTCCGTGGCCAAAAAGAATAATATTCTGCCAATGCAAACTGCCACTGAAATGTGCCATTTTACAATAGGCTGTATGCACAACAGAAGCTCTTCATGTGTAAGGGTGGTAGATCCAATTTCGATGTTCCATTTGAAACTGTATATCACTGACACTACTGATTTACTACAACACAAAGGCATGACAAGGCAATCCCTGATGCTGAAAACCAAACTGATACCTACAACATGCGGAACTCATAAAAATTACATACTGAGGAGCGGCGGTAAAATGGGAATATCACATTTAAGAAAAGTATATTGTGATATAATTAGCACTGAATCTTACTGAGATATTCCTTATTAAAATGACCGATTGTATACATTATCATTATTAAAGCTAGTTTTAAAGTTCCCTTGTGACAATTTAGTTTAAAATGTTCAGGTCATGTGTAAAAATAATGTCAGGAAGACATGGCTTTCTGTTGGCTAGTGGAAATAATAAATAAATAAATTAATTAATTAATTAATTAATTAATTAAAAAAAACAGGCAACTTGAGTGCAGGCACAGGTTCATTTCACACCTTACAGGTGTTGATTACAACACCCTGAGGTGATGCTCCTGTTACTCACAGTAAGGTTAATCAGCCAATTATAATACTGTGTTAGGAAGCCAAAGCTGCTGCAACTGCAAAGCCTCCTTAATGTCTGACAAAAGTTAAACACTGAGGATAACAAGTGTTAGATCATCACACTTAAGTTAGGTATGGTATACTTACAAAACATAAAACACAGTCACAAGTGATCAGGTGTAAAAGAATGTAATGTATGTCCATATTGAAAATACACATTTTTCATCAGCAAAAATACAAAAGAAACAGACACAGCATGGCTTCAGTTTCTTAAAACACAGTATATGCAAATGTGAACAGAAGCAGCCTGTTACAATTTTTGTATTACAGCAGGGGTGTCAAACTCATTTTTGTTCAGTTCCACATTCAACTAAATTTGATCTGAAGTAAAATAATAACATAATAATATAGACAAATTTTCTCTACTTTTTAGAGTAAAAAAAAAAAAAAAAGGAAAATTATGATATGGAAATGTTATATCTACAAACTATGCTTTAAAACAATGTGAATATGGACAAACTGAAAAAATAAGTGTAATTTTAACAATATTATGCTTCAGTTTATCATTTTCACATGTACTTTATAACTTACAGATCACAGTGGATCTACAAATACACAAAACATTCAATAACAGATAATAATATTGTTAAAACTGCATTTAACACATTTCAGGCTGGTCATATTTCCTCACATTATTCACGTTTTGCAAAATTATACTTTGTTTTGGTGTAAATACATGAAAAAATTTTACAGAGTTGTGAGTATTTATTAGATATTATGGTAGCATTTTACTGATTTGACCCACTTGAAATTGAATTGTTCTGTCTATGACCCCTGAGCTAAAAGGATTGTTAATACCTTAGTTTAATTTAAAGTTTTATTTAAGTTTATTTCACAAAGTCATCACAAGGGTCGGACTGGAACCTTTAGTGGGCCAGATTTGGAGCCCAGACGACATGTTTGACACCCCTATGTTACAGTTTTCTGACTATTTTTGATTTCCAGACACAAAACAAAGTGAAGCACATCTCTACAGTGCAACTGAAAGTCCAATATCGGGGCTTTATCTGGCTATAATGGCTTCAATCATTTGTAACCACTTATCTTTGCAAAGTCACAAGGGGACTGGAGCTGATCCCAGGTGACATTAGGCAAGAGGCCGGATTCCCCCTAGACAGGCTGTCAGTTCATTATGGGGCTATTTTGGCACACAAACAATTACAGAAGGATCTAGGAGGACAAGGAGTGTGTCTTCGATTTTGAAGAAGTCATTTGGAAAAAGCAAACATAATAATAAAACTTTCAGATCGATCTATAATCAGTGACAGTAATCATCAAGTCAGTTTAGATGGTAAAACAGATGCTTAAAAACCATAGAAGCCCAAAGGTTGTAAATATGGTTCCGTCTGGTGATTCTGCATAAAACAGATGTTTGAACCCAGCTCCTGTCACTGTTTTAACTACAAACACACACACACACAATGAGACCCCTTGTTACGATGGTCTTATTGAAAATAAGGTAACCACAAGAATTAAAGGCCCTGATTTTTTTTTTTAATTAGTAAACTTAATAAGCTCCACAGCCCTAATAAGCATACATGAGCCCAATCAGAGAATGAATGTATGACTGCACAATGAGTAGAGAATAATTACAAGAATGTCACTAGTGCAACAATGTACATGACAAGCCTGTTTTGTATACATTCCATTTGTCCCTGTCCCAGTATCCAGTATGATGTACTCAAGAACAAGGAAGAGAGATTATCCAGATTTGATCCTCTCACTGAGGCAGCACAGCTTATCTGACCAGCATGAAGTGCAGGAGAGACCGTCCACATGCTCAACTTTCCCCTTTGATCCTCTTTAAGCTAAACATCTGGCACAAGAGTATTGCAGAAAGCCAATATTTCAACAGCATGGTCATATCTTTTTGTATCTCAAGTGATATGTATGTCATTTTCATCCGGTAAATTTGACAAGGAAAGGGTGACAGCATTTCCTTTAACTTCCTTAGATAAAGGACTATTTCATCTGGGGGGGAAAAATGAAGTGTCAACATAGAAAATTGTGCTGTTGCTGTTCCACAGAAACCTTGGTCAAACAGCTTGTGAAATTGCTGCCTGGACAACAGCCAAGGCCGGTGACGTGACAGCGCCACACAAAAACAGAGCGTAGGAAGGAGATAAAAACTTTGCAAATAATTTCATTCATATGTGGGAGAATAAAGACAGTCATCTGAGTTTAAATACAATAGATTGATTGTACAGTACAGTATATTCCGGTAATCCAACAATACTCATTTCTGTCAGACTCCCACCACAGAAAGTTAACAATTACAAAAAAGAAAAACTGTTTTACTGCTGCATGACCCAGATATCAGGCCAGAATTGGATAAGACACGCCTCCCTCTCCCTCTAAATTAAAAGACTGATTATGAAGATAGATGACATGACACCATGTCACACTGCTAAACAATTTGCAAACAAAATATCACAGTTATAGGAGCTGCCATGTTTCCTGTGTGATGAGCCACAGAGAAGATCAACAGTCATGTTTGAGAGAAGCTTTTACCGATAATTAACAATCAGTCATATATATCAGATTCCCCATACCGCTATGAAAACACCTATGATCGGCTAAAATCTTACATGCAAAAGTATATTAGAGACAGACCCAAGAGGAGATGAAGAGGTTTTTTTTTTTTTTCTTGTCAGAACACTTGAGTTATAATATGGCTAAAAGGTGGAATATTTGTCTAGTGGTGCCAAAAAAAAACCAACCTGTCACATATTCAAAGGGGTAAAACAAGATAAACAACACATGCCATGCGTCTGCACATATAGTCACACAAGTTGAATTTTTACTCAAGGCTCTGGACATAAAGGTGCACTTAGGACATGTGAGACCCTTGTTCTTCCTGCACTGTGGGAGTACAGCTGGAAAACAATCATGAGTGGCCAAGTAAGTTATGACACCAAGGACAAGGCACATTCTCAGTTTTTTTTCACAGGCTTCATCAGTGATAAAAGTGAGTAAGCAGCTCAGTCTTTATTTGCTTTGGGTTTTTACAGACCATCAACAGCGAGACTCGGCTCCAGGAAACTGTCAACTCAGTCTATTGCCTCATCAATTTCATGATTTACTACACATATGTGAATATTTTTGTCTTATTTTCAAGTGTCAGTCAAGGAAAAACTTCCACAAATATTAGTACTTTTTGCACTTTTCATATTTTAGATGGCTGAAAACCATTTACGAGTCAGCTGCAAATAACTGGAATCAGCGAATGTTTAATCAATCATTGGAATCGTACATTAATACTTTGTCAACATGCTTACATGTCACAACATCCACAAGACTAGAGTGTTTCATTGCACAGACAGCAGTAAAGCGTGGTGTTGTTAGAGACAGATACGTTCTTATTTGAGCCTTCTACATTTTGTAATAGGCTAAAGAGGATTATTTTTTTTCTAAATACTGACCATAAGTGCTCTTTTGTAAGACTATTTAAAAGTGGTTGGGCCTACAATTAAAGTAATGACTCTATCTCCAGCTTATAACAAAGCATTGAATCCATTAAAACTGGTGGAAAAATATTAAGAACACCACACAGGGGGGGATGAATGACCCCCCGTCCCGCCAAGGTTGACATGAAAGCAGCTTGTTGTCCCTTTGGTTCAGCTGTAAATGTGGTTCAGAACACTGACATTTGCGGTCCCTATTCCAAACACTGCTCCTGTAGAACAATTTCTACACACCGCAGGAGGCACAGGCATCAAGTATGCCCCAAGTTTCCCATTTTTTAAGATAAATCTTCTAGCCCCCTCTGCTGGTTTTATACAGCTGTTTCAAAGAACCCATACCATGACATAATTCCCCCAGCCCCCAACATCACTTTGTACAATTTGGTTCTGCTGATACATTTTGCCTGTAGAAGTATTTCTGAATGAAACAGTGTGCAAACTGTAACGTTTGTCATGCCAGCTTTTCTAAATGTCAACTATTACATTCTGAAATTCAATGATAATAAAATTACCCCCTCTAATGAAGTACTTATTCTTCCCCTTAAAAAAAAAAGCTTCCAAGAACCACATACTAGGAAATAGCATGACTTTCTACCCCAAGACAGAGAGAAAGGCAAGTCAGCTGCTCATTTAATGCCACAGTAGTAAAATGGAAATAATGGAAGCACAAAACCACAATGCAGAACTAAGTTAATCTGAATCCCAATCATCTTCAACCAAAGGCTGAGACTGAACATGAAGGAAATTCCACACATAATGGAAAAATTCATCTTCAAGTCCATGAAAAACAACAATTTCATTGTGCAGTGTAAGACTTGTTTGCCCAAAAACACTGCATTCAAGCAGAATAAGTGAATATAATATGTACCCAGTGGTAGTAACCAGAGGCTTTGATGCCGATTTATTGGGTTTGGACAATAATTTATTAATGTTCAGTGTTTGTGCAAATGTGGTTGGTGGTCTATCACAAATTAGTTCACTAGTTTTGTTTGCGTTAGTTTAAGTTACATCCACAGAGACACTTATTCCGGCTCTGTTGGTGCTAGGAAATTTTAATTGCTGGTCCAAAAGATGAAGTCTTGTGTAGGACTATAAATAATAGATATCAAAATTGAATAGGAATGAAAAATACCAGAAAAGGTAACTGTTCAAACTAACTAAACTTTACTTAAATTTCACCACAGTAAGATTACTTTTACTTGATTAAAATAATATAATAATTTCTAGACCACTGCCAACATTACTATGACAACTATTCTGATGTGGAAGTGCAAAAGGAGCCTTCCTAGAACACCATAAATAGCACTGCTAACTTGAAACTTCATTATTGAGGGTGTCATAATCTAAGTGTGAAAACAACACTTCCTTTTAACTACTAAAGCAAGAATGAGTTGAACAGTAGAGAGGGAGTCAGGAAAGAAAAACATTTAATTTAATCAAGACTAAAATAGGTTTCCATTAGAAAATCAGCCCACACGGGTGCATCCGCTGGTTTTGAGTACCAGAGATAGAGCAGCTAATACTGGATGGATAAGAAAATGTGATTAAACTCCCACAACATCCGGTACTCTGGTGAGGGTATATGACAAGCTAATTTCATATCAGATTCACATGGCTCTGAGACGCCAATAAAGAACTTCACGTACACATGTGGTGCAACAGAAAGTGTTAAAAAAAAAAAAAAAAAATGAAAATGACAGATCGTGAACTAGCAGGCAGCACAGAAAACTCAAGAGCAAAACAGACACAGATGCCAAACAGACTTGCTCAATAAAAACAGATACAACATGTGCAGATTTAAAAAAAAATTTAAATATTGACTAAAACAGATGGACGACCACAAAATAAATAAGCATTGCAGTCACACTGGAAATGTCACTTACGTGGCTTCTGGCCCCATACATGCAGGTGTAGCTTCCCAGAGGAATAGTAAATAAAGCCCAGGACCAGCATGGGGCACAGGACGAACAGCAGCTTGTGTGTGGGCTTCATGGTCTTCAGTCATTTACATGGCACCATCAAGGTCATCACCTGAAATGGGAAAGAAGAAAGAGGGTCACTACATTAACACAGAAATCCATCTGCCAGGACCACAAAAAAAAAACTAGATAATCCAAAATTGCAGACAAAATCACTCTAATGTAGGTACTTGCATCACTTTATAGGCTGAACTAATAACAAAGTCCTTTGCATGTTTCACATTCTTAAATGATCAATTAGCAGATCATTCAATATCATTTTATTAAACATTACCACTTTGTACTAACTCATATATAGCAGTGAATTCAGCTTCATTTTATTTAAGAATAAACAGAGCTAAAAGACCAATTTATGACTGAGGAATACTTGTATAAACACTGGTGACAAAAACAATTACAGGGCATTTCAGAAAATAATAAAACTAGAGATTGACTAAAAAGTTATCCCAATAATAAATCTGGATAAAAAAGGTGGTGATGACATCAATAAAAAGGGTGTAAAACTGTAAAAAAAAAATAACCGAAACATTTAAAATGCAAGATAAATGAGGAGATGAAACATAACTGGAGTCAGGAATGCTCATCAAATAGCTTTAGAAATGAATTAAGTGAATAAAATATTTGCTCTCCGCTGTGGATTCTCTTCCACGTCAGCAAAAAACCAACTGTCTTAATAAATATTGCTATGCAGCATGAGGTTGACTTTTTCAGAGTAACATCTATCTTCAGTTCAGAGAAAAAAAACAAAAAAAACACAAAAAAATTCTACAAACTGAGGGCAGATCCAGAGCAAGATGATGTTCTAATCCACGACGAAGAAACAGTAGAGACCCGTGTTGTGTAAAGATGAAAAAAGGAACACAGTTTACAAGAAATAAGTGAACAAAAAGGTGCAGGAGAGACGAAAGGTCCAGTCATCACTGACATCTCGTTTTTGCTGCTTTTATGTCTTATCTCCCATTTAGCTCTACTCCCCCCCAAATGCGCGCACGCACACGCACGCACACACACACACACACACACACACACACACACGCACACGCACACGCACACACACACACACACACACAAAAGTCTTGGACTTCGCTCCCTGGGAGTAGAAGAACTGAGTAGCTTTCAAAAACTACTCCTTGAATTAGTTATAGAAACATGAATAAATCTAAGTGTCAGATAGAACTGCATGTTGTCAAATGAACAGGTGTTGAACAGACAGAACAGCACCTGCACCAAAACGCAACTGAGACAATGCAACTTGTGTGGTGGAAAAATATTGAGTGGTTTTCCAGATTAACAACTGACAGACATGCCAATCATGAGTACACTGAAGTCTGTTAAAAGTGAAGCATCAGTCATTATGCTTGGCTTGAACCTGCAGAGTTTAAGTAATGATGAAATGGAGACTGAAAACGATAACTTCAACCATAACATTTTTGGTTAATTATGGAACCTAATTCATGTAGCAGAACAAATTAGGCCATCACAGTCTAGGTAATTAATGAGAAACACTGTTGCTGTCACAGAGGTAAAGCACACGGGTAGGGAATGTCGACTAGTATTTACTTCATCAAAGAACGTAAATGTTTTGGGCTTCTTCTGGCTACTGTCAAGATATTATATCAGACATTGATGCAATCATGCTGATAACAAACTACAAAAACTCAGCCCTTCAGAAACAAGACAAGGATAAAACTCATGGTAGATGCAACTACAGTAACATTTATACTATATGAGGCAAGTAATTCAGATTGTGGCTCTACCTCAAAATACTGTCACATGAGCTTTTAGCCAGATCACCTAGCCTGATCTAGCATCTATTTTTGCGTGGAACCTTCAACAAAAGGATGGAGAGAGCACTGGAGAGCATAAAGTCAGTGCTGTACATGTGTATTAAGGGTGTTATTTTGGTAAAGGAGGTCACATGACATTAAGTGGCAACAGTTACTCACTGGGGCTTATCAGCTGTACAAGCATCCGTTAAACATCCCTCAAAAAAACAGCGAGGTTTTGGTAGTTTAAAGGAAACCACACCCTCACTGCTCTAAAGCATGAACTACATGGGAAAAGAGAAAGTAGCAGCCCAGTGACTGAGGCGTACTTAGCTCACATTTCAGAGTTTATCATCCGCAATTTTACACAGGGATTAATCAAATACTTAATACTCGACACTTAATCGTTGCTGTTGGTGATACAGATGTCAGTGTGTACATGCTCCATTAACTAATCTTACCTCTCTTTAAACCTTAATCAATCTGCCTCTGGTACACAAACATTTTTAAAATGCTCAGATTATGTAAAGATGATAATGGAGCAAAACCTGTAAGACCTATATGTATTTATGTGACCATGTCATTAGTTTGTACACACTGTACTAAATACTCCAAGTAGTGTGCCATCTTATGGACTGTTACAGATACTGATGTTGTGCACTGTGCAGTTTACCTCAAACCTTAAACATATTACAGCTTTCATTAATCTGTGGATGCATTTCAAAACAGTCCCATAAAATATAACATGCTGTGCAGAAATTGTCAAGATATGATGTGAGGGGAAAAAATCCATCTGGCCCATCTTTGTTTCATCCACAGAGCTGGAGGCAAGTGCAAATGAGGGGCTATAAAGCTTGTCTGAACTGAGCTCAGTCAAGGCTGGTATTTCTATATACAACAAAAAAGGCAGGGCATTCTGTGTAGTGACTTGAAGCCAAATGCAGTCAGGTTGTCCATCACAAAAACAACTTCCTGACACTTATTTCACCACAATATTTACCTTTGAACCAGAGCAGCCCTAACTAAAACATCTCCTCGATTACAGACTCGGGGACTAGACTTGATAAATAAATAAATACCTACCTGTAGAACTAGTTAAACAGTATTTTAATGTTTTTGTTTTGTTTTTTTAACACGGGACCAGCAACAGAACAGGCAGCAATTACTACCCGTTGGCGACAGCGTTTCAGTTTAATATTCCAACTTAACGCATCACTGTGTAACTTAATGGCTTTTAACAGCGGGGGCTTCGTTTCACAAGCACTCTCCTCTACTGTATTCCAAAACCAGATTGACGGTTAACCCACTTTGAGCCGTTTTTTTTTTCACCTTACTCGTTTTTAGTTGACGCCACATCAAACTGTAGTTAGCAAGACAAACATAACGGAACTTTGCGGTCCTATTATTACACACCCGTGCGTCTACGAACGTGACGGCTACCGCGATACAACAGCATTCCCTTGAATTGGCAACCATTTGCACGTCTACGTTAGTGAATTAAACTACGAAGCGACCCATAGGTAATGTTTACAAGCGGAGAAAACGCTACGAAAACACAGCGGTGAATATCGAGCGGCTAACAGTTAGCCGCTATGCTATGCTACGTTGGCACAGTGGGAAATTTGCCTTGATCCCATCCGCAGGCCTGAAGCTTACAACAGTAGCACGGGTTAGATTATGTTGAAGTCACCCAACAGGTTTAATATACGGCAACAAGAGGAATAGGTGTCAAAACAGTCAACGGAAACCCGGGTTAAAACTGTTACGTTAGCGAGACGCAGACTGGACCAGCGTCCGACATGAAAACAATGCTGAGGTAACGTGATGTTGTAAGAACCCCTGGACCACCGGTTTGGCAGACTCGACCACCACCATTGTCGAATACAATCAAACATCTTCCACGGAATTTACCTGAGCTTTCCCTTTCAGTCCACGCGTGAAAATCAACAGCAGTTTTATTGTGGATAATGGATCGGTCGATAAGACGCTCGTTGTCTCCCTCCACTCCAAGCCATGGTGATGAAATCTGTGAAAGTATACGGGTTTCGGAAGCCTTCGACCAGCCTCACTATTTCCCCCCCAGACCCCTTCTTCTTCTCCTTTTCCTTCTTCTTCTTTTTCTTCTTCTTGTTCGTCTTCTTCTCGCCGGCGCTACTTCGCATCAAGACTGGCAGGAGGAAAAACGCAGCCTCTCCATCAACTTCATCTGCAACACACACTGAGGCTACGACTACATAGTTTATTCCCGACGGTCACATGAGGTAGATCCGTCAATCATGATGCCCCCTCCCGTTTTAACCGAGCTAAAATGAATGCACCTTTTCATCTGGTTCTTCACGTGGTGCTCCTTTCTGCTCGTCAGCTGTTAACATTGTGGCTGGATTTGAGTTTGCATTTATATAGGCTATAACAGACACGTAACCCCCCCCCCCCACACGCAATGCTTGTTCAATAGAAATGCAATAATGTACAGTGCCTGTTGAATTGTCTGCACCACACTATAGTGGTATGTGCCTAGCAAGCACTATCTTCTTTTTTTTTTTTTTTTTTTTTTTTGGTTGACTGTATAGGATGTTGATGTTTTAATCAGTAGTGGGAGTATTCAGATTACTAATACCACACTGTGAAAGTACTCCACTACTGGTAAAAATGCATTCAGAAGTATCAACAAAACTAAGGCACGCTTTCATTTTGCATTTGTTTTTGTATCTTTTACCTTTTAATCTTGAATCCTTTTTTAATTTTCAACTTTTATGCCTCACTTATGATGCTTTTATGTAAAGCACTTTGAATTATCCTGTACATGAAATGTGCTATACAAATAAACTTGCTTTTGCTATTTATTTATTATTGCCAAGGGTGGAGGAAGTACTGAAGTGTAGTACTTCAGTAAAAGTACCAATACCCAGCAAAATATTTACTCAAGTAAAAGTAGAAGTACTACATCAAGAATCTTACTTAAGTAAAAGTACTAAGTCCTTCTTTAAAATGTACTTTAAGGTGTAAAAGTACAAGTACTCACACAATGTCAGTCTGTGGACTGTGTCATTATGATAAAGATTGTAGACATACTTATTTATGCCTCTGCCAATGTCACTGCTCAGTGCTCACAAGCATTATATTAAAAGATTAGTGTAAATATTGTGTGTGCAATTTTTCATGCAAGAATTAGATGAAAAGTTAAAAAAAAAAAGATTTAGATGAAAAGATGTTAATATAATGTAACGAGTAATGGCATCAATTTCCGAAATGTAAGGAATAAAAAGTACAGATAACTGCCACAAAATGTAATGAAGTAAAAGTAAAACTATGCATTATTATTTTTACTTAAGTAAAGCACAAATACAAAAAACTACTTAAGTACAGTAACAAAGTAAAACTACTTTGTTACATTCCACCACTGATTATTGTATGTATTATTTTAATTAATCTAGCTGCTAATCATTAAGGATCAGCCAGTTGTGGTATACATGTATACAAACTGAACTGTTTTAAAGTCAATTCCTAATAACATTAGGAACTGACTTTTAAGATTGAATTTTGCAGTAGCATAAGTTCAATCTTTTAAGTTATAAAGTTACCTTTAAAATAAATTGCAGCCACTATGACATGACTTTTATCTGTTTATCACCGGCATTGAGTCCTTGCTTGAAATTATTGAGTTTATTCTAAATCCATCATCTTCACCACACTATGGTGGGACGCACTATCATCTTATTTCTTTTTAGTCGACTGTACTGGATGTTTTAATCAGTAGTGGGAATAGTCAGATTACTAGACTAGTACCACACTGTAAAGTACCCCACTAGTGGTAAAAATGCATTCAAAGCAGAAGTACTACCAGAAAAACAAAGGCAAGTTTTCATTTTGCAGTAAAATATTTTCTATTTTTTAAACATTTTTTATTAATAGTTGCTACAATAATTAAGGATCGGTCATTTTGTAGTGTGCATGTATATGAACAGAAGTGTGTTAACGTCAGCTCCTAATTGTTAAACATTGTCTTTGCACAAGCACAAATTCAATCTTGTAAATTAATAAAATGGCCTTTAAAATAAATATCAGCCACTGTGACATGGCACGTATCTGTGCATCTCCAGCACTGAGTCTTTGGCTGAGCTCATTTAATTTAGTTTAATCTAAATACATCACATTCTATATGATCATCCTCACCACGCTACAGTGGTATCTGCCTACCAAGCACTATCTTCTTTTTCTCTCTCTCTGGATGACTGGATGGTTTAATCAGTGGTTTACTTCAAGAAAATATAAGTGAAAGTAAACCACTACTACTGCATTTTTATGCTACTTCTACATGAACTCAGCTGTTTTAAAGTCTTTACTGCTTGTATGTTCAAGGTTGAGTTGAGTAGAAGTTTCAGATTCATCATTTATTTCATGTAACTATTAGTGCCATGCTGTGAAAGTACTCTGCTGCTGGTAAAACTGCATTCAAAATGTAGCTTTTATCATGCAATAAAATGGTCTCTGCTATTTTTTTGTTTTGTTTTGTGTGTGTTTTTTTTTACTAATACATATAAGGTTGTTGGATGAATTTCACTGCTATAATAATTAAGGATCCAGCATTTGTGTGTTACTTGTATAAATAATCACAAATTACAGCAAACTGTATATTGTATATATTTATATTTAGCACATATTATGATATAGAATTATATATAGCTTGATATAAACATATATTCATGTTATATTAATATAGACTGATACAGATTGTGTGTTGTATTGTAATAGGTTGAATTTGGGGTAGGACTGAATATGCTTTTGCTTCAGCCTATTATGTTTTGTCTGATTCATTCCTACAAGCTGGACTGTTTGAAAGTGTTTCATCCCCCGTAACATTATCTTATCTTAGCACAAATGCAAGCATGCAAATTAATTAATGAAATAACCTTTTAAATAAATATAAACCACCGTGGAATGGCATGTATCTGCATTACCAGCATTAATATTCATGTTGATTTGAGTCCTCGCTTGGTCTCATTTAATTTAGTTTAATTACCAGAAACATAATACATTCTATTATATCATCATGTGTTTATATTGTCACCAACCTGTGAGAACTGTATGTCTGAAAATCATAAAAATCAGCTTTTTAAAAAAACATTAATTTAACAGCCATTCTAAGAGAGTTTTGAAAGATTTTCTGTTGCCTCACAGAATAATGGCAGGATGTGGATGAGTGATGACAAAAGGACAAACATAGCAGAGTAATAAAAAGTGCAATATTTGCTTCTGATATGTAGTAAAGTAATTTATTGCGCTGATTTTACATATTCAAATAGAATACACATGCATTAATTCATTAAGTACTTCAGTAAATGTACTTACCTTCCACTGATTTTCACCTTTATAATTGAATTAGTTGAAATCATAAATCCAGGTGAAAATTTGCCGTCCGCTGATATATGTTTTCTTAATTTTTAAGACACATATTGACTAAATATCTCAAATGTTAATACCAAATTCAGTCCTAGTGTGTTGGCATGCTCTGTCAGCAACTCTGAGGTAAACACTTCCCTCCTTTGCTGTCTGGTTTAGACATTGGCCAGTATTTTTCCAATACTCAACAGGCCTTTTAAAGCTGCAGGAGCCAAAATTAGTTGGGGAAAAAAAAAAAAAAAATGGTAGAATTTGAGAAAATACACACCTTCCATCTGCAGCTCCTTCTTTTTGGTTCCAATCAGACTAAATATAAATATAGATGACCTGATGTTTCACAACGCTATGGAAAAGGGAAGGGCCTTTTCCAAATGTCTGTGTTGAGCAGTAGAGTCATGTCTGAGGGAATCTGAGCAGGGATTGGTTAATACAGCTGTCAATCATGTATTTAACCCTTTTCTGACTGGAAACACCTATGAGATCAGTTAAAAGGGCAGGTTGTCAACAGTGTGCAAAAAAAGAGTCCAGCGCAGTGGGTAAAAATATTGTTTCCTGTCACGTTATTTGGATTACAATATATTTATAATTAATTAGGCAATTTTTTTAAACAAAACTGTAAAGCTTTGCATTTATATTGACAGTAAAATGCACTTAAAACACCTGCAGGTAACCTTCATCCAGTGAGTGTGTCATTAGTCCTTTACTGTTTTTTTTTTTTTTTTTTTTAATGTTATGACTAATTTTCTCTTACATGATAAATAATTGCTATTTACCTAATGATTATAACTAAGCTGTTTTGCTCCATGATTCAGTGCAATAGATTTCAAGATGGTAATAGTCTGATCCACAAGTCACAAGCCACACCAAGACGTTTACAAAAATATATTGTCAGTTACGCGGCCTATAATTTAGAGTCTGGTTGAGCTCATTTACTCAACTGTGGCTTTCAATGGAGGTGTTTTCTACAGTTACGTAAGTAGGAGAATCCAGGTCATATGTCGGCACCAACTGAAGTCAAGCAACAGGAAAACAGCATGGAACCAAAACGTCTATTCGTAAATCAAATGCCATGATGTGATGACAAAAGGAAGTCTTTATTAACTCTTTAATGTCTAGAGGAAAGTTCTGGTTTAAAGTTTAACTATGTTAAAAGCATAAAATGGGGTAGAATAAAATGTTCAGTTTTCATATCAATTAACCCATAAAGACCCAGTGTTACTATTCTGGTAGTTCCCAAATGTATTTTTCTCTCCATTTAACCTTCCTTAAGTTATTTATCATCATTTATTATAAAATTATCCTCTATATTTTGCTTTTTTCACTGTAAATAATATATTTTCTTATATCTAATTTGGATATTTTTGAAAACTCAGCAAATTCAAAGGTTATTATATCAAAACATTGTATCAAAAAGGGAAGAAAAAGTGACTTTTTCAGCAAATCTATCATTAACTGAACATAAACTCATTGTGTCCATCCGCTGTCATTGATCCGACTCCATTGGTTTTACTGGTGAATCAATGTTTCCACCTTCACTACGGAGCCTCTGAACATCCAAATGGCTCATATCTGATGACCACGAAAAGACTTTACACCAATTATTTACATGTATTGATAGGATTAGTGGATCAGCAGATATTAAACATTTTAGATCAGTAGATGGTTTTTGATCACCAGTGGATGTTTGGGTCTTTATGGGTTAAACTCAACTCCACACATAGAAACAAAACCACTTTTTGACCAGATATTACAACAAGACACATTTCAGACACACGAGTCAACGTCCACTCTACATTTGTACGTCAATGAGCTGAACTTATCAACACAATTGCACATACGCATGGCAAGTTTTGACTGATTACTAACGAAATCTACTTTGTACAGACTTGTAATTGCTAACATATATGTAGATCCTGCTGACAAGTTCAAACATGTATTGCAGCACCAGAACGAGACGATTGTTTTCAGTCACAAAACTGAAGCCTGTATGTGCAAAATATGCTCACTCGAGTATTTAATGTTATTAGCTGCACATTTAAGGTACTGTGCATGATTTATTTAATTTATATGCAAACCTTTAATACCTAAATGCAGCAAGCACTTGCAGTTTTAATGAAACTGATGGTAGTGATCAGTATCTGTCCCCAGTGACTGCACTAATTTGCAGTTTTTTTTCCTCTTACAGAATAAATAACAAAGACTCATCTAACTAAACAAGTAATTCAGCATCAGAATCAGAGGCGTTCCTAGAGTGATTTACTCCCTGGGTGAAAGCCTCTGTTGGTGCCCCCCCGACCAAACCCTAACATCCACCCACCAAAAACAAACAAGACCATTGTCAATTCACAACAACTCGTTTCAAAAACAAATGTACATTTTAATGAGTACTGCAATAAAAAATATTTATATAAACAATCATTTAAAAAAAAAAAGTTTTTTTCCTCCACACACCACTTTTTTTTTTTGCTTCACCCCCCCCCCACTATACCGCTAGGGGCAATTGCCCCTATGGACCCCGTCAAAGAACGCCCCTGATCAGAATGAAACAGTTATTATCTGACAAACAGCTATAAACACTGTATGCACATAATATAATCACTTATGTATTTATTATTGTCTTTAATTGTATGTTATATTATGGACTTTTTCTACTTGACTACATTTATCTGAGGGAATATCACTCAGAAGAAAAATAATATTAAATGATTAGTTATGTCATTTTGAGTGTGTGAAATGTTCTAACTTGTCATTTGTGATTAATTCCTTTTTGTTTGTCTTCTCTCAGCGTCTATGCATGAACTAGTGCACTCATTTTCAGCTTTTTATATCACAGGTGAAATAGTTGGGCTTGGACCGAGGACAAATTTATTCTTATTTAGAACAAGGGGTTGGAATTTTTAGTACTTTTTTTCCTGTCAGTTTTCAGTTCTAGTGCTGTTCATTATGCTCATTATGTATTTTGTCATACTGTTATTGTCATGCTTCATAAAAGAGTGCATATTCTTGGATGTTGGACTTGTAGTTGGACAAAAAGGTAATCTGAAGATGTTACAGTGCGCACAGTTTACAAGAAATAATGGAAAACTGCCTGACCTAATTAGTCCTATATTTAGAATTTACACTCAAAATGGAATGAGGTTATAAAATACAGCGTGGAATTGTATTATGACTGCTCTATGTGAATATATGTTCTTATATAACAAAGATGCCAATTTGCAAAATGATTGCTTTGACCAATGATGGATTGAATTTACATTTTGCTGATAATACTTTTGTGCTGAGTAAAACCTTGAAGTCAGCACTTTTATTCCAGCACTGGTGGTACATTTCACTTCCTCAAGGCCTGCACAGTTTTGATTTACACACATACAGTATCTAATTTAGCTTTCCTGTGTGAATTGCTTTTGCTATTTATCACAGCGACTGTAAACACAGATGTTTCCATAAAGCAAACAGACTGAGTGCACTGATATCACACTGATACTCATCACTTTGATGTAAAAGCTGAGCTGGTCTCAAATCCAACTCTCTAAGATGCTTAATAAATATGAGCCCTGTAGGTCTACTATGTCATCCTCAATCCCACTTGGGCGTTTTATCTGATCGTATGGCTACTCAGTACAGACTATCTACAGCCGCACATCCATAGTCAGGTCCTTCTCACCTGCTTGGGTTACTCTGTAAATTCAGTTTTTCTTTGGCTATTAGGTTTTATTTGTTCCCTGGCTTTCACACAGCCTTGGATTCTACATGAGCAGTTGTTGGGCTGAGAGCCAATGTAGAAGAGGGTGGGTGCAGGGGGAGCAGTCTTCCATTTGTGCCCTGCAAATAGTGTGGTAGGGTAACATAGCAATCTATTAATATTGAATCAAACAGGAAATACAATCTGCTCACCCACTGTTCTCCATCTGGGGTCAGAAGATTAGAGGGAGCCAAGAAAGTAAAATACATACACAAGCAAACACTGAGATTTGTACACACACATGCACATGTATAGTGGGGTGCCTGTGGAGAACCGGCTTTTCAGAGCTGGCTAAAGGCTACTGTGATTTGGCAGGATTTCATAGTCTTCCTTTAGGACACAAATCATTCATTTATATCACACTTATAAGACAAGACGGGGGGAAAAATAATGCAAGGAGCTACATTTTCCATTCTCTAACCACGTCTGGGACGCATGGTGTTATTTTCTTGTCTGTCACTAAAGAGTAGCATCCCTAAGGGGAGATTGTAATGCGTTTGTGATACCAAGACTCCCAGTTTTAATTGGCAAGACGTCGCCACATCAGAATTAATTTGATGCAAGGGCTTGAAATTTGACTGAATCGTTTAACGATTGCGGTTTTCCTTTTTTTCCCCTCTCTCCGTTATGCTCCGTGGCCCTAATTATCTTCAAGGGTATAAATAACAAACTAGTGGAGTCTCTTGTGATAATGGAAATTCTTCACTTCACTTTGACTATGCAATCACCATATATGGAAACGATGATATTATCACAGTTCCTGTTATTATCAATTTATCTACGTAGAGATGATTGTTTCCACCGAGCACTAACTGCTACTCTACAGGCTTAAAGGTGAGACGGATCAGTGTGTGCTGAAAACTGTGAACAAGGTTTAGAAATGTCCAATGGTGAAGCTACTCTGACCTTTAGGGTTCAATAAAGCTGCAGATGGAACTGTAGTTACTACATGAGATATTACTCGTGGACAACAGCTGTGCAAAAGCTCAGTTTCACCAGAGAATGTAAACCTCTAGATAAAGTCGGTGACAACCCTAACCTCCGACCTCTAATATCCACAAAGAGTGAACAGTAATCCCTCTTAAAGGGCCTTAATCTGGATTCTTATCTTTCACCTCTGCTGCAAAAACCCCAAAACTAAAAACATTAAAACTGCAACATTAGGCGCATTTTTAGTAGCAAATCCAACATTTATTAGGGCGAAAATTTTTTTTAACTGTTTATATCATCGGAATCATAGATGAATTATTGGCTCAATAGCACAAATTTTTATTGATCGAGCAAGTAAATAAAGGTAATGGTATTCTAAAAGATTCCAAACACGGACAAAGTACAACGACTTTAGTCTGACAGCACAATACTTTCACTTCCCATACACTTTATTTATTTATTGTGTTCTTGGCTGCACTTTTGAAGCACTTCCCTTCTGGAAAGGACAAACCCTGTAAACTTAATTGTCAGCGTTCCTCAGTACGAAGGAATTCAAGACTCTTTCAGTAAAAGTGATACGTGATGTCATGATGTCCTCTCAAAATGTAACTCAAAGAAAATGTTTCACTCTTAACCAAGTTGCTATATGCAGACAGATGTAGAATGTAGCTAAACACTGCAGTCAAGTACAAATTTTCATTTTTCATTTCCATTTTTTGAGGCTTTTTATTTCTACTCCACAACATCTCAGTTTTTCATCATGTACAGAAAAAAACACATATCTTCAAAAATGTTCTTTTACACATTGAGGAAATTAATTTCCTTGTTAAAATAAATAGATGACTTTAAAACCTCTACTGGAATAACCCCTAAATGTATTGAGGAAATTAATTTCCTTGTTAAAATAAATAGATGACTTTATAACCTCTACTGGAATAACCCCTAAATGTATTATCATAAAGGTGAAAACAAGCCAAAATGTCTTAACTCATAAGAAGCTAATGTTGAGGAATACAGTATATGCTTCTCACAGAATAGATGTATGTTGAAGTTATAGCATATGAGGAATTGCTAAAGAATAATTCATATAAAGTAGTCAAAATAAGCTAATGGAATTTTATTTTTTTTGGAATTTTATGTATATTGGTCCTTGTATTGTTTTGATTGAGATTTCTTTGTCTGTCTGTATTGTCCCGGGTATTGTTTGTTGAGTATTTTATTGTTGTTGTTGGGGACTGCGGATGAAATTTAGCATGCATGCTAATTCCGGCATATTTACAGTACATCACGTATGTA
>JAPSES010000030.1:15778242-15810167 GCA_029822895.1 Maxillicosta whitleyi | reverse complement strand
GGGGGGGGGGTTGCACTTGGCGGAGGTCTCCCGAGTGCTTTTCTAGTTTGACATAAGAGTGCATGTTAGAAACTAATCAACCTGCATTGTTCAGTTACATGTTCTTTATTAATGACTCAAAATCTGGTAAGGTTCACTACATTTATTCTGGAGGCATTTTAGTAGTAGACCAGTGTAATGGACAGATAATCCAACTATTTTTTAGTCAATGCTTGTTTCATCAAATGTCTTCTAAATAAAAGTGCAGGATGATGTAACACACTAATATGTTTAGTACTTCCTTTTTTAATAATTTCACAAGACTGACCATTTAATGAGGTCAAACAGCAATTCCTTCTAGCAGTAATAGGCCGTTGGTTCAACTTATCTGATCTCCTCAGTGTCGTCTACAGTCACAATTTAAAAAATAATAAAAAATTAAACTCTTCTCTTTTAATACATAGAGGCTTCGTAGCAGCTCAGTTCTGTCCAGTCGCACCACTTACTTGTCATTGTTGGCTCTCTGTAGCGCTCCTCCTCTCAGAGAACACAGACAGCAGTCCTGGAGGAAGAAACACACAATGATGTCTATTGTTTTGGCGGATACATAATCTGGTAGCTGAATTTAACATTTTATTTCAAATGCACCTGTTCAGACATAACATTCCTGTCAGTTTTAGGTTGAACTGTGGATAAGTCGTGTCTCTACTGAATAACAAGCAAAGGTATGGGTTACAGAAAACAAGGACTGCAGTATTCTAATTGTTGTTTTTTTAACTGCACACCTGGTGCTGCAGCTGTCTGAAATACTTCACTGCACCTAGTAAAATCTGAACCTGAAGCCTTGCCTCACTGTGGCAGTAAAAATGCTTTTTTTTTTTTTTTTTTAAGTTTCCCCCATTCTGAAACTGCCAGAGCATGAAAATATTGGGTGAGGACTTAAAAAAAAAAAAATCACATTTCTTCATCTGGACTGCTGTGAAGCAACAATAGCATTTAAAATGTCACACTTCTACCACTCTGGTAAAAATGAGCAGTCCAGAATCTAGACTTCTAAACATTTTTATCTCACTTAACCACAGTTACCTTGGTAACCACATGTTTCAGCCACATTCATTGAAGCATGTTACAAACATCCTTTAAAGTTAAATATTGTGTGGAAAAATGATCCTCAAACTTGGCTCTTATTGTCAAAGCCAGACAAAGTCATGTTCTTTAAACGTTCCTATAGTATACGCATCAGAACCCTGAAGAAGAAGCAAACGTGTGAACGGTGAACTGTAAAGGAAGTTTTGTCTACTGCTGGTCAAAAGGGTTTGTGCCAAAAATATACCAGATTCCTGGAATGTTTCCCATCAGTCTATTGTTCTGAGCAAACAAGAACTGTTCAAAGGCAAGGAAATTTAAAGGTACAGACAAAGGTGGGAAAAAACAAATCCACTAGACAATATTATGGAAGGGAACAGTCCCTGATTGTCTCACACTTCAATAAGCAGCGATTACATGATTGTAATCACATTACAGTATATTAAGTGTCAAAAGCACTGAGCAGAAGCCCACAACTTTGAAGAGTTTCTGTCATACAAACTCTTTGTGTTGCTTTAAGAGACATGTTTTAACATATAATATGGGGGACAGTATATTATGGGGGTGGGCTGGAGCGTAGATAGTGTTACCAATTCATAAAAAGGCTGAAATAAAGAAATGACATACCTAGAGGGTATTTACATTTACACTGACCAATGAACCTACTGAAGCCAATGTCTTTCAAAGAGTGTGTAAAGATGCTTGATAATTGATCCCAAATGATATTACAAATCACACACAATCTACAACTATTGTAATGTTACGTAAAACTAAAGATATGTTCAATCAGAATTCATTGTTTATAAAAGGCCTTTCATGTACAGTAAACGTTACAAAATAATACTAGTACACACCACCCAATGTAAGGTTCACTACACCTACACATGGACCTCTACATTGTTTTTGTTTTTTAATTTAGAGACAATATAAAACGATACTAAACTATGCTTTTTAGTGGGAAAAAAAGATATAGCATATTGAGCTATAAAACTACACAGCTTTGTTAACTCAAATCTAACATTTTAAGTTAATATCCTAAGAATAAAATGATTGTATGCAAGCTTCCAGTATGTACCATACTGAATATGATCGTGCTACACTATTACTTTGTTGAAAATATAGCTTTGATTCCAAAGCATTCGCTGGGAGATTATTTTGATAAATTTATGCAATGTCACAAAATTTCTCTCACTCCATAGCTGCATTCATTTTTTGGCCAGGTTCCTGCATTGATGATGGAGAACCAGACTATTGCATAAAATTAAGAAGATAAAGAGTTCTGATCTGGACTCTTTGGTGGCCAATCCATTAGTGAAAATGATGTGTTATGCTCTCTGAGCCTTTGAGCCTGATAAATCAGGGAAGTAAAAGTCCATCATTGGAAAAACATGGTCATTCAGTATATTCAGGTGACCTCATTTTTTGTAAACTTGTACTATAGGCACGATGCATGACAGATAATCATGTTGTCCACATATGAACTCAACCTGAGGTGTCCATCACTCTGGAACAGGGCCAAACTTTTTGTCATTGAAACACAGTCTAGTCTTTATGATCTCTAGCAAACTAAGGGTTGTTTAAGAGAAGCTACTCACTGCATTGGTTAGGATTAAAGAACTTGTTTCCAGATGAAATATTAAACACTGCAACAATTATACAATGCTCTTAACTATTTATATAGTTAAATCCAGAGGGAGATGTTTTTGGCCAGACAGTGTATGTTTAATGTATCAGTCTTGGCAACGCATCAACATCTGCATTACATCAGTATAGTGGTGCACGTCCCCATTAGACTTAACCAATGAACATTTACACACTAATCAGTTATTCAGGTCTGTTCTTTTTTTTTTTTTTTACCATCCACCAAGTGTTCCACAATGACTAAATGCAATCTAGTTTGTTATTTGCCATAAAAATAATGTAAAACACTAACTTAAAAAAAAAACCAATTTTCTGCTACAGGTATCCAATGAATTTGCTATGACTATAACAAACCTCTGTCAGGGCACCAGCCTGGCAACGGGCACACAGCCAGTCGTCCAACTCGGAGTCAGTACCAGAGACACCATAGCAACCTGTACAGACAAAAACAACACTTAAAACATATCAAATACCTTACAGGCTTTGCTTAACAGCATTAATGGTGTTTTCTGTTCAGTCAGTCATTTAGCTTTAGAGAGGAAAAAAAAACAGCTATTTCATAATTTAGTCTTCATCATGTTTCTATCATGGCTGGAGACATTTTTAAAGAGTTAAAAAAACACTAGGGAAGATTAAATAGGGGGTCTCAGACAGCAGGGTGAAGGAATTATTTTGGGTATCCATGATTATCTCATTAGCTGCAAAGTACAAGAAACTTGAGATATTCCAATATTATTCACATCTTAGGAGTGTTCTCTTCTATTTTTAAACCAGAGTATACACAGCTATTCATAAAGGAGTTGATATTATTGGAATGTTGATTTTCATATGCCATGCAAAGCAAATTAGGAGTGAAAACAACATGAGAAATCCAGTACTTTTTCACTCAGGCGAGTAGGAATATGGAGCCCTGCAGGTGTAAATTCTGCAGTATTCGACTCCATTAGTGCATGTATATATATCCATAATTCTTTCAGGGTCAGTTATGGCTGCTAAGTGGTTACTAAAGAGTATTAATGGACCTGATTGTGCTGTAAATAATGTATTAAACCACCTAGAGTTTCCAACCATGCAGATCAGCAGGAGGATAGTATCTGATGGAAATGAAAGGGGCTTACTGGTATGAACGCGGACACAGCACTGAGCACAGCTGACCAGCCGGCTGGTTCCATCCTCTGCTATGTGAGGGTTTGACAGTTGTCCTTCCCCACCATCACTCATCTTAGTGGACTGGGTGTTAAAGCACATTTCAGGGATCAGCGGTCTAGACCATTGACGACCCCCTGGACGGTCCACCAGCATCACAGCAGAACTGTCACTACTTGACTCAGTCTTTGGGGACGAAAAAGAAAAAAAACAAAACAATATTAACATCACAGAAGACATACTATACAAATAGTATTTACATTCAGTTATAAAATAAGTTAGATTTATTGTCAAACCTGTACTTGGATTTGCTGTAAAGCCAAATAAAAAAAATAAAATACTAGTGTTCCTGAGTATAAAATATGGGGAATGTGTTCTGAAAGTGTGAGTCAAGAATATTCTATTCACTGTTTAACACAAAACAGTGACTCATAATGGACAGAGAACGGTATCATTATGTAAAAGGATGCAGTTCTGTTGTAAATGTGACAGCTACTTGGTTTACAGAGATGAATTCATCAGCTTTTTGTGGTAAGACATTTCACAGTAGACATGTTGGTATAAAAGCAGACAAAACACATTAACAATTCCTCTGTTCCATTTATTTGCCCCTGGAGGCCTTTCTAGAGAACCACCAAGTACAAGAGATCATTTTCAAAATATTGGTTTTATGGTAACAAATGGGTGGAATTTACGAAGAATGAGGGATTAAACCAAAACTTCATGAAAACACAGACCACAGCAGCTAACAATATCATAAGCACCATCAGGTCATTTCACTACACACATGTTAACGGACAGAATTGTGTTTTTTAATAAACTATATGATTCAATATGAATTAAACGGATGATCAGCTAATGCAGCAAATTTACACCTGTTATTTTAAGTAAGTACTGGTAAACGTGATGACAGAGTCCTCTAACAGTCATGTTAGTGTAGCTCCTTAAACACTACTAAGGCAAAGTGGCCCATCAGCAAAAAACTATGTTTTTATGAATATGTTTTTCTCAATACATTAGAACTGAGTTCACAAATAACAAGCACAAATTTGCCTGCTCGTGCTAGAAAAGGAATATGCTCTTGATTTTCCTGTCACAAATGATCAACTGAAAATGCCTGTGCAAATGACAAAGTCTTGGACAATGCTATTTAAATGAGAATTTTATGTGCGCTACTGGTTGTCATCATAGAGACAGTATGCAATATTTTGACACTTCTCAGACCTGGAGGTTGGGATTGGTTGGGTCTGAAAAACAGCTGTTTATAGATCATTTAAGAATGACAATAAAATATATTTTATTTAACTGAAATCCTAACATTGAAACCCACCATTAGACTAAATTTCAGTCGAATATTTCAGTGGAATAAATTAATTAAATGATGCTTCAGTTTCAACATAAAATATTCATTTGTGACTTAATGATAATAACTGATGTTATAATAATAATCTGGATCCTGAAAAATGTTCCAATTCTACAGTAATCAGAAAAGAGGCTGAGAGAACATACAAGTCATGACCTTATTTTGAATATCTGGAAATTTATTTTGTTTTTCTACTGTTATATATATATGTGGTTATGTTGTTTAGATAGCATGTGTCTCCAGCTTTACATTGGAAACAACTATTAGCAACTGATTATTCATGTTTCTGAACCTTATTTTCTCTTATCTTAGTACTTCTTCATTTTGATTATGCAGCTAGTAACGTAAAGTTAACCTGCCTCATTTGCTTATATCTGAAAAAACTCAGTTTTAACAGATAAATCAACTTCACGGTGGTGGCATGCTTTATTATTTCTCCTTTGTAATTGAGGGACCCAAATACTAAAGATGCATGGTTTGTCCTCTACGTGTCACTAATGTAATTCTCTTGGGTTTAGGGTATATTAAGAAGGTAGCCCAAAGAAAGACACTGACCACTACATGAATAACGCAAATGACCTATTTTGCATAAAAAAACGGACATATTTTGGACCAGTTAGCTGACAAATTTGTATCCCTGGGAATAATTTCAGTGACACTGCCTATCCAAGTTATGAGTCACTTAAATAACAGATGAACGTCTTAAAGATAGAAATTGTAGCAGTTGTCACCTGATGGTATGTGTGGAAGAGCAGGCAGATGGAGCAGTAAGGCGCCTGCTGGCCCATGTTTTCATTGTACACTCTCTCTGCATGTGGGTTATATGGACGACATTGCCATAACTGGATCAACGGTTTTGCCCACTCCTCTTTCTCCTCACGTTCGAAGTCCAAGTCTACAGGTAAATCTACGGACAGATGGTGTTAAAAGGAGAAAAATAAGGAAGATAAAGGTCAAGTCAGAGAAATGAGGTGTTAGGACATGAGAAGCTAAGGTGAAGAAGTTAATAAACCTCAATATATACTCAAAAGTGTATATTAAAAACAATGTATATAAACCAAACTACTCTCTACATACCATCATCACTGTGCACCTCTCTGAACAGAGGGTGGTGACGAGGCAGTTTTGGAAGCTCTTCTTGCTGCAGTTGCTTCTTCACTACTGACTTGCAATAGGATTGTTCTTCTGACACCTGGTGGAGCAAGAAAAGTACAGCAGCACAAAACTTCAAAATGAGGACATCACTGTATCTGAAATAATGCATACGAGTCTGGAAGCTCTGTACTGGCACATGTACATTTCCAGGGAAACTTCAGATACAGTTTGTCTCTTGACACTTTGGTCAAAGATGATAACTACTTACATGATGATTCTGAACAAACACCTTCTTATCATCGTTAACTGGTTTTGTGACTGAGGCGATCTCTTTCATGATGATAATGCCACTATCCGCAAGGGGAGATTGGACGTTCTGTAGTTTGGAGAGCATGAATAATATTAAACATCCATGGCAAATTTTGGTACAAGTGCATCTCAAAAAAACTAGACAGCTTGGTTGTCGAGGTTATTGCAGCAGATATTCTATATTTGGGGTTAGCATTAAAAGTTCAAACAGCAAATGTGTGCGATTAAAACCAAAGCAAATAGCAAGTTTTTCTAAGTAAATTTGTTTGTTTAATACTTGTTTAAATAAGAAGCAGAGAGTTGTGAGAGTTAACTAAGAAGGTGTGGCAGAAAGAAGCACAGCAGTAAGAGAGATGACAGCTGCTTGAAAAAAGTCATGAAAGAGACAATTTGTTAACTTGCTTAAGAAGAACTGGACAAAGACACACTTATGGCCACAAATAGCAGATGGTTAGTTCATAAGTTATGTCACTGACTAATAAAAAACTGTTTACTTTGAAAAAAAAAAACTTTCCCTTGAAGACAAGCTGTCAAAACAAACGTAGCTCGTGTTACTCTAATATTCTACCAAGTATTTTCTATTTTAACATTCAAAATGTAAATGAATATGTCTATAAATCAAATTATGTATTCTGTATTAACTTTTAATCAGAGATGATTTATATTATTTACCATCTGACATTATTCCAACTTTTTGAGACGCACTTCTGTTTGTTGAAAAGTAATTGTTAGTTCAAATAAGTAAAGCAGAGCAGGAAAAGATTAATGTTTTAAAACCATGCAAAGGAATGCACCAGCACAGAGCCACCACATAAAATGTGATTATTTGCTTAATACTAGGAAAAATAAGGAAAAGGATGCACAACAGAACATCACTTCTAGTGCAACATCTACGTGTAAAACGTAAACAAACCTTTCGCTTGTTATTCTTGAGGACCTCCATCTGTGTTGGAGTCTGGGGGGGAGGAGATCTATTGGTGGGCTCAGGTTCAGGCTTCACTTCTTCTTCCTGAGCTTCAGGAGACACTGACACTGTGGGGTTGCTGTCTTCATGGTCCTCTTCCACAGGACTGGGCGCTTCTGATTCACTTAATGCTACACTTGTAATGATCTTGGTTTGTGGCTCTAGTGTTTCACAGGTTGGTGCTGGAGATAAAGGCTGAACCTGTGTGTGGGACACTGTACAGGATTTGTGCTGGAAATGACGGGGCTGATGCTCTCTGGCGTAGCTGTGCACCTGAAGCTGCGCGTGTGGTTTCTGCTGCTTATCTAGGGTGTAGCTGTGCACCTGGAGAATGTCTTTGGGACTCAGAGTCCTGTGGAAGAGTAGGCTAGCCACTCCCATTTTGCGTGCAGGATGAGTAGTTGCTTCTGTCCACATTGGTGCAACAGCAACTGATACATGACCATTTCTGGGCTGGGACTGAGACGAGATCGCAGGTGCACGAGTCTTGGTATAATGAGGAGGCCGGTTTATGTCGCTGCTACTTTGGATTAAGCCTCTGTGAAATGGATCCATTAATGTGAGCTTGGTTGGAGTGACAACCAACTTTGGTGGGCCTGGAGAGGACACAAGTATTTTCACATTATTTTCATCATTCAACATCTGCATTAGAAGCGTGAATCTGCCTGGGAGTTGCTGAAACATAATACCTTTGTTTCTCCTGCCATCTTGTGGTATAGTACGGGGTGGTATGAGGTTTAGCCTAGGACGCTTCCCATACTGTTCCTCTACCTCATCTTCATCTTTGGGAACAACCTCCTCTGGCACCTCCAGACACACTCTGTGTCTCTTGGTCTCTATCCTTTGTGTACTGCTGGGAGATTAGCAAGGAAAAACATTGGCTTTGGGACTAGAAACAGAACAGGAGGCCTGTACAGTACAATAATAAAGGGTTAATAAAAATATTGTGAGCATCAGGTGTTGTAACTAACACAAACTCTCATGTAACTAAACCCCAAATTCCCCACCCAGGCAACATTTTAAGCATGCTACTGAATGTACATTTACATCTATATGCCTTTACATCTAAGATAATTTGCTTAAGAAATGAGTATCTGATATAGAAATGTGATAATGATAACCGTAAACAATAAATTATCTTAAATACATAACCATTTTGTTTGTAGATGACCCACCTCTTCCGCTCTCCATCCTCCCCACAGTTCTCTACAGAGTTACTGGTGTTGGTGACGTCATTGTAGGACTCCCCTAGGAACTCCTTAGCCTCTGGGGTGGGCTGTGAATGGTTGATGGGTACCGTATCTCGCCCTGCCAGCCACTGCTCATAGCGATCTGGCTGAAATTTCCTTACAAATACATCCATGGAAATTTTAACCATGTCTTTACGGCATGAGCACTAGAAAAAGAAAATTGAAAAGACACACAGTAGATTTAATTGGAACTAGTGTTAGCTGATGACATGTATATTTGCGCTCAAAAACAGGTTCAGACATCAGTGTGCTTTACTCTATTTTTGAAAGATGTTTAAAGTTGCTTACCAAAACTGCTTGTTTACCATACTCAATCCATCTTTCAGTGGCAAAGTTTGTAGATTCTGCACAGTTGAAGCCATGATTGAAACCAGCATGATAGGCATAGGGGAAAGTAATCATGAACTCTCCAGCCTCTTGAGTAATCTTTTAAAAAAAAAGTAATAACACCATCGGTTAGTGCTGTTAATAACATCAACGTGTTGTACAAATTATATCCTCGGTGGCACAAGGTGAACTTATTGAAATCCAGCTAAATTTGCACCCATACTTTTTCAAATGGAATGCCAAATTTCTTCAGTATGGAAGGAGAGATGAGAGTCATCTTGTGCCTCAAAAAGGCCTCACAATTTTGGGAACTGCCAGGAAAGAACCCTAGGGGAGAAAACACACATGAAACATATTGAATGGACATAGATAAAACATGTTATGTTGCATGTATGCACATATTAAGTGTCTATGAGAGGTCTACCTTTAGCCAGACGTTCCAATCTTTTTCCATGCTCTGGAGGAACACAGTACCTGCAAACATTTGTCATTAACAACACAATTTTCTTGTGCATTTATTCATTCCTTTACGTCCTTCAGGTTTAATTTAACCTAAAAATAAATGTAAAATAATGAATACAAATAAATCCTACAGTTACACTTCAGATAAGGGTAATGTTGTTTTAAAAGACACTAATGTGTTGGGATGAGAATTAATTATGAAATGGTTCCTAATTGTTCACTCCATCAGAGTTCTTCACCCTTGAGCTTATCAACTTCTTTGATCAGTGCAGAAAGATGATTGTCTAGATGTGCACATTGAAAAACAGTGCTGTCAAATAACAAAGCTTTATGGTGGAGAGCAACAGTCTTATCAATGCCCATACATAGTTAATGGTACAATTAGCTTACATTAGCAGAATAATCTAATTTTAGTAGTCAACAGCTATGTCTTTGCATCTTACCATGATTTAGGCTCCCCGAAGTGAAGGTAGTTGATACTGTAGAGGTCCATGTCCTCAGTGTGCCAGGCAAATGTGGTCTTCCACATTCCAAAATATAAGTAGGGTGTGTTAACACCTTCAATAGTGATGCCACTGTCATGTTCTACAGTGTCCAGAATTGTGTCCAGATGACAGATGTTCCACTCGTTAACACCCTATGGGAGTATAAGTAATAAGACAAGATAAGGTGCCACTGTAGAGATCGCTCATGTCCATTTAAACAGATTACCAGACAAACACAGAAATATTCACGACAAAAAGAACATCAATGATTTTCAACTCACAGGATCATACAGGGTTCCGTTGACATCAGCACCATATATGGGGGGGTTAAATGTCACATTCTTCCAGTATTTCCTTTCTAGCTCTTCAAAATCATCATAGTGAGGACTACAGAACCTATAAAGTCAGGTGACAACAGTTAATTAGTAGAAACTTTTCAGCTTTCTTGGGACATATTGCTGAATTTATGGTACAAGGAGAAAATAGCATGCTTAATTAATTTTGTACTTCTCACTTGTCACTGTTGGCAATTTTGCGGAACTCCCTGACAGTCATGGACTTCTTCTGAATGTTGTACTGTGTAAAGAGACCCGACTGGCCTGTCACCACCTGCTGAATGGGTGCAGGAATCACCAGATCGTCTATATCATCATAGGAACTTCTGGGTTTCCAATCCTTAGGGGGCACAATCTTAGAAGGAGAAAGTTCACACAGTAAGCTGATGTCGATGTTATAACAGCATGCGCTATATATGTTACTGAAAAGAAGTTCATTATAAAGAACTGAAGACATGCATCAGACATGCGATAATCATAACTAGCAGAGAGCTTTCTTGGAGAATTGTACACTTTCTTTAAACAATTGTTGACAATTCTGCAGGTAAAAGAAAAAGAAATGTAACCCATTAACTCAGAGCGGTGTGTCAATTTGTATAAATACCTGTGAAACATAGTGTGTGTGTGTGTACTTACTTTAGCCAGGCCTGCTTTGTGTGCTCCCTGGGACTCGATATATGCAACGTATCGGGTGAAGTTCTTGAATTCCTCAGCTGTTGGGTAAAAAGTCATGATTCCCCTGGAACCATGGTTTTGGGAACCCACCTCCATCGTGATCCCAAAACTCAACGGTGGCTCCTGCATATTATGAAAAACAAATGAGGAATTTGATAATGAAACTTTTATTCAGATTAGACTTAAACTGCACCACAGCTTTAACTGGATTTGATTGTGTTACAATGCATTTCAAAAATGTAAGTAAATTACATAATGAAAATAAGGGTAATTTACTTTCATACATCCCAAAACATTTATAGCTGTCAACCCTGCCATATTACAGGGATTACCTTATCTGTTCTCTTGGTTAAGTATTTCCCAGCAAATGCTCCTTATTTTTTAACTTTGGATGCAGTATTAATGACCTTAAATTGCTTTTTAATAGCTATTAGATACAAGTTAAAAAAAAAAAAAAAAAGTAGGCCACCTGCTGGTTAGGTCGAGTTTGATTATATATGCCATCAGTTAAAATAAAAACATCTCTACTATTATCAGTAGCCTCCCACCAAAAACAGAACTGGAACAAAAGTGTATATGATGTGTACATGCCACAAGTCAGTTAATAGAGGGACTTCTACATAGAGGCGAACTATAACACCCAGATATTAGATCTTTATGTAAATATATATTTATCTCTTAGTAATAGTAGTTTAGATTTTTATGTTCATTTTTTTGCTAGGCATTCTTAAAAGCCGTTTTGTTTGTTTTCATTTCCTCATTAAATTATTCTATTTCAGTTTTTACACATCTTAAATTCTCTTGGCATTCAGTGTGCACAGAAAAGTAAGATCTTCATTGTACGGGGAAACCTGTTTCTTTACTGTACACATAACAATGAAGTGCTTTGAATCTTAATATATTTTTTAAGAGCAGCAATAATACAGGTTGCTTAGAGCAGAGCAACCTTGATTACTTGGCTAAAGATCAACACTCGGTAATAACGAATTATGTCTGACTTTGAAGACCTTTCATTTTTATTACAATATGTATAGCAGTTTAACTGGATGTCTAACTCAAAGAAATAAATACACACATAATCAAACCTGAATTACTTAACATCAAGTTCAAAATAATTTATCAGTAACTATGGAAGTCAACAAACTACAGAAACACAGAAATCTACATAAGATCAATTAAAATTAGCTCTTATCTTTTGAGGTGTTATGTCCTGCATGTCAGTATTCCCATTTGAGAGGGCTCACATTAGATATGGGCCAATAATGGTGCAATAATCTGCAGATATTTCTATTAGTTGTATTTCACTTTCTGATTCTAGTCACCTATTTGTGGGGACTATTTTATATCTGTTGCCTTTATTTTTTAGAGGTAGTGGTGAATTCTCGTTGATATTGTTTGATGTCCTAGTGTTACCGGTATGTACACTTGGTTGTATTTGGACTTTACCGTCTAGTTGATAAACATTGCTACCGTACATTCCCCCCTTCACCTCTGATCACTTCTACTATCCTACAATATTGTTAATATGTCTGGATTTTACTTAAAGCGGGGTTATTTTCTGTCTAAATATAGTCGCCAAAAATCACCGCACTATAATTGGTCGCGGGGGATAAACTGGTCCGGATCGTTTCCAGGGACCGACCCGCCCGCCCCTAACAGGTTAAACCACAACTGCGTCTCTTTAAGTGTCTCTTTAATTCCCCCGACTAACATTAGCTCACTTGCTAACTTGCGGTGCAATCCCAGTGCAATGACAGCATTACGCTAGCTTTGAAAGTGCATAGTTGTTCACATAGGTATTGAAATTCTTCGGAGCTACATGGCAATAAAAATAGCAATACTAACATTAATTATGTCACCTCGTTTTCTGTTATTTCTACTAAACTGCTTAACGTTAACTCTGTGATGGTCACAGACTACTTCCAGTATTACAGACTCAAACACCGCTAGGTTGCATCTCATCCATTTCATTCGTTAAAAGTGCTGTCCTCAAACTTGCATAAAGCTAGCTGTAACGCCCTCATCCCAACATTTGGCATGACAATACAAGCAGCGTGCGCTCGTTCCCACAAACCATAGTATAATTTTCTGTTTAAATAAGGGTTTTAAAGACGATTCAAAGTCAAACTATCATTAGACAAGTCAATGATGTCTGTTCCAGGAAATAGCTACATCCCATTACTACCACCGACATTAGCTGTCGGCTACCAACAGAGTAGCGCTGTTAGCTAAGAGGCTAACACCCAGCTAGCCCTCTGGAGAAGTAAACGGGAAGGCCTGTGCTAACAGTGCGTTCAAGTCCCTACCTCCTTCTCCTGGATGATTCAGACGTTGTCCTCGGTTATATAAATCAGTCCTGATCAATAGAGAAAGTAATTATAAGCAGAAGATCAAAAAAACACAGTTTGGTCTCTGAGCCCCCTGTGAGTAGATTAATATCCTCCATTACCACTTCTACGCATGCACACGCACCTCCAATTTTGTTTACCACAACACGCATGGGAGACGCTCAGCCAATCAGAATCCGAGTATGATCATACGTCACATACTGATGAAAACATTTCTTCCATACATGTACGTTTTAATATATAACTGGTTAATTTCACTTTTCTATGTCCAAATTTTCATATTCACAAACAGGGATATTACTTCTCATTGTCTGCATTTTAACTACTTCTAAAACTGGATTCCATGCTCTTCTATACTCAAGTAATTTACTTCATGAAATGCTGTAATCCTATTTGTGCTCGAAATGATAAATTTTTAAATGATAATTTATTCTTCTAACATTTTTTGTTATGTTCTATCTGTATTTGTGCCATATATGTTTTGTTGAATGTACTGCTATTATTTTTGCCTGTGTAGTTGTTTATTTATCAAAGTAACAATGGTTAATACATTATCATTTATTATTTCATGAGAAAATAATCATTATAAGGCATTCAACTTCATCTTTTCAGTTGCTTCCAAATACTAATTTTGAGCCTTGCAGGTTTTTGACAAATTAGAAATCTGTGCCTGTGTGAAGCAATTTATACATTCATTCAATTTCAATTCAATTTAAACATTCATTCATTTTAAATTTCATTTCAATTTTCAATTTATTCATTCATTCATTTTCTGAACCTGCTTTAGACTCACAGGTTCACAGTGGTTGCTGGAGCCCATCCCAGCTACTTATGGGCTTAAACTGTTACTAAGTAAGTAATAATAATTTAATCAAATGTGTTTAAATTTCCCCCCTTTATTTCATTCAGAAGATGAATGAATCAAATGAGGTGGAAAAAAATTTAACAGATTTGATTATCCTCACTGGGGTCGTAAGGGGTGCTGGAACCTATCCCAGCTACCTATGAGCAAAGTAAGGGCATCACAGTTCATCACAGACATATAGAGACAAACAACCAGTTACTCTCACATTCACATCTATGGGCAATTTAGATTAATCAGTGCGTGTCTTTGGATGGTGGGAGGAAGCCAGATAAGCCAATATGAAACCAACATGCAAACTCCACACAGAAAGGTCCCTGGTTGGAATCAAACTTTCTTGCTGTGACAGTGCTATCCACTCCACCACTGTCTCACCCTCCCCCTTATTTACTCACCTATGAAATGTACAAATGAACAAACTAATTGCTTTTATTGCTTGTAAATTATGAGAGCAGTAAGCCCTTCTTCATGTTTTACAATTTACGATTGCCTTTGTTACCTTTCACTGTTTTATAATCCTTTCCACTTATAGCAAAGTTACAAATCTGTAACTAATTTTGTTAAATATTTTAGGTTACTACATCACGCCAAAGTGATTATGATAAAATGTAAAATGTTTTTTTTTACTGGATTATTGTCATATGCAGTGTGATATTTTCAAATGTATTACATTTAATCCACTTTTTATCATTATCATTATTACAGTCAGCACCAAATACAAACAAACAAGAAAAGGCTCCATAGACTGTGAACATCTGTTTTATTTCATGCCAGGAAAGGCACATTCATACAATAAATCCAACTGTTTTGATAGGCTATATAATGTTATATGCATCTACATTCAGGCAGTGCATATATTATGATTCCCATGAATAAATGCAACAGTAATATTAACACATTTTATTAACCACAAAAAGATATAGCACACTGGAGCACTGACAAATTGTATATGCACACTTTTAGCAGAAGAGGAAGTACATGTGCACCCTGTTGTCCATACAGTTTTACAGACCTTTTACACCAAGGGAGACATACAGTACATAGCATCAGCAGCACTTGTTGGTTTTTGGAGAGTTCATAGCGAACATATAATATAATAGAAGTATTAGTGCCAGCCAGGTCTGTGTATCCTCCATAGCTTCTCTTTTTCTATGTTCCCAGTTGCATAAGACCTTTGTTGCATCGTATCCCCTTTTATTTGAAATACATATTTAACAGACCAGAGTGGTTCTGTTGGTCAAAACTCCAAGTATGCAGTCAACAGATAAGCACTGTCAAGGAGCATATTAGACTGTGCTTTTATTTGCACATAATGGTCCCACTATGAGACAAAGCAACACCCATAAATGAATGTCTTTCAGTGAGCATAATGTTAAGCTCATTCATTCAGACTTACACTAAGAGATAAATAGTGGACTGGAGAGTACTAAGGGGACACACTTCTTTTGCATTTAACAGCTTAGAGACACAACAGCTTAAAGCGGTCAGTACAACCATAAACAATTATGGCAGTTTCTGTTGTTTGAGATAAAGGCAAAATAATACTTTGAGTACATATTAAGACCCAATGATTAGAGGAATGCCTTGGGAATTTTTTCATATAAGAATATATGGCAATTACTTTCTGAAGTCATGCAGGGCCTTGGTACTTTGCATCCTTTGGATATCACTGTAAATACTACTGAAGTAGGAGAATCCTTTGTCATCCATGTTTGTGTTTGTAACCATTTCATCTCAACCAAGTCACTGAATGTTATTCATGTTTTCATGCAGACATGAAGTGATGAATAGGTTGCATTGTGCTTAATATGTGTAGTATTTTAAGTTTAGAGGTTCTGAGAGTGTAATATATCAAAATAAAGTTCTTTCATTTAGAATAGATTTCCTTATTTTAAAATAAAGTCTTGATGTTGGATATGAACTATGGATTTGGTTAATACTGTAGGTCGCTGAAATAGAATCTGAACATTAAATCTGTTGGTACTTTCGGTATTAAGTTAATTTAAATGTGCATGTGGTGCAATTAGTAATTACATTTTGCATGTACTTGTCTATATATAGTATATATGTATCTTTAATGATTTGCACTCCAACATCCAGTATAAGCAGCTCTTTATCATCTTACATGGAAATCATATCTGTGATTTCTTACTTCACTGCACATTACGACCAGTTTCCCATTAATAACAGGCGTAACATGGGCCCATTTAGAACTTCATTTTCATTTCATGAAGGTTTAACAAATGGGCTGCAGTAGTTTACAGAATATATAAGATGAAGTTGAAGCAATCCAGACATTATTTCATGAATTGTAAGACTTTTGCATCTTCTAGTAGCCAGAAACATTTCGTACACAAATCACATATAGACATAATCCTTTCAAACTCCACGTATTGTCAGTCTGGGAGAAAAAAAAATGGCGCAATAGAGCACAAAATGGTATCAAAAGCAACGCAGAAACTGACTGTGTATTTGCATCTGTTCCTTTCGGTGTGTTCGTCCATGTCTTGGCACCGTGTCTAAGTCCTGCTTTATCTTGGAGCACCAGTGGCCTTCCTCATCCTTAAGATGTGGCCCTGTTTATAACAGCTCTCAGCCTTGGAGCAGCCTTAGGAACCCATGTCAACTGCCAAAAAAAAGGCCTTCTGCTTGATTCCGTCATGAAACTAGACTCTGCTTTGGTTATTTGTCCATCGACCTATTGAATCTCAGTGTCTGAAGAGTGTCACTGACTGTCTTCTCTGTGCTGTCCTTGCTGTCTTTTCTGGACATGTCAGGCTCCCATAAAAAGAACTCATGGAGGAGGGTGTTAACTGTGTCAGGACACTCCATCATGACCATGTGACTTCCTTCCTCAATGACTTTTAGGAAGGCAAACAGGAGGATCTAAAAAGAGAGTAGCACATAACTCAAACTACTGCAATAGGTAATGTACATAAAAAGACATTTCATATTAAAGATCACACAATAAACCAGCCTTCATTCAAGCTATAATGATAAAAAAAAAAAAAGACATCCTAGTATCTGACCATCAATCAAGAAACATCTTTTCTACATTTGTAATGCTCCTCAATATATGAAGAGTTCTTTTCCAAAACGCTATAAAAGCCATTTAATTACAATTTTTTATTTTCTTTTTTACAATCTGAGTTTAAGATAGCATCAGGAAAATTGGAACTAGGTTAATGTTATTTGCTATTTCCATATTTCCACACTTGAAAATGGATATATAGCATTTTTGAAAAGAGCTCTTCATATATTTTAATATCAAAACAGTTCTGTTTTCAAATAACTTAGTATTAGTAACAAAACCAGTATTTATGTTGTCTATGTTTTTCTTGTGCTTATCTTTATGGTGTTTCTTTATCTACCACAAGAAAAAAGCTAAACAAAGACAAATATTATAGCTTCTTATAATAATCATATAATAAGAATCTTATAGCTTATTTAGGATTCATCTTCATATATAACAAAAAACGATTCAAGAGGGAATCATGTTTATTATAAGAAAGGTAGGTTTACTATAATAAATCACATCTTATTAATTAAAGATCCCTCATATTACTGAGCTAGAGCTAACGAAGCAACAATTGTCTGCATGATATAAGATATTTTGGTTATACTTGGTTTCTCTGGTTATTCACTTGGTTATTGAACTGTATTTGGCATGAACTATTAGGTGTATATAATTATTTTCTATGTTCAATTGTGATAAAAGATGTCATTTCTACTAATATGTTGAAGTTAAAATGCAAACTCTCTGGAATAAGGAAGGGTTATTTGCTTGAAATATCAGGTATTTAACATACCTCTGCCATCCGCTGGTCTTCATCCATGGGCACAAACTTGTCACACATGCCATGAACCAGGAGGATGGGCACAGTGAGCTCAGCATGGTAGACCTCATCCCCCTCAGGCCAGTACTGACCACTCATCATGGCACGCAGAACGAAAGGAGACACATTGAAGGCATTGCCCTGCTTCAACAGCTGCTTTTCTTTGGCGCCTTGACGAGCAAATCCAGCTCTGAAGGTGACAAGGAGAGAGAGGCTTATTTGGAGTCAGGGACAATTTCACTTTTTCACATAAAGTGTTGTTTTGTCCAGACGGAAACCAATACTGGTGATGATAGGAGAACTAACACGATAGGAGTGCATGAGGAATTTCTGATTAGATGGATGTTATTTCATAGGACTGAGGAAAAACATGTTGTGAATATATGAGAAGTGAAACGTTGACCTTTGAAGTTCAGCATGCCTATGGTTAATGATTTATCAAGTATGTTAATATTTTCTGAGAAACATTTATTTTGGTTGAAACTAATGTAAGTTTAAATAATCAAAAAAATATGTCAATAATTACACTCGATAAAATTCTACTCAATGAAATCTTGATCAATTGTAACTGGAATGCCATCTTGTTGCTCTGAAATATGTGCAATGATAATAAAGTCATTCATTCTTAAAATCTATTCTATTCTTGATTGTTTGACAGTTCTACACCAAACACATATAGATCTTACTTGAGGAAACTCCAGGCCAGGCAGGGCGACAGGCAGTGAAGGACACAAGATGGCAGCTGGAAGATGGAGCAGAGGCTGGGCTCCAAAGCTGTGGGACCACCTCCATTGATCATCACCACTTTATGGACCAGATCAGGATACTCATGTGCCAGGAAGGTGCAAAATGAGACTCTGGTGGGAGACAAGAGGATAGAAAAGCACTGTTACTAACAGAAAACAGTGATGGCTGTTGCTTGGGTTTGTTGTGTTCAAGGGCATCAGTGTCCACAAGCTCTGCACTCTCTCATACCACTACCAAAAAGTGAAAAGGACATTGGGGTCTTTTTGTGTCTCCCAGACTGTAAGTAATAGCTAACAACTAGTTAGAGGTCATGCTATTTTAGAAAGAGCCTCCATCTTCTATTCTATTCTATTCTGTTCTATTCTAATATTATACTATTCTATATGGGAAACTCCTATGAAAATGTTCCTACTGCATTGTTTTGTACACAGGACACATAGTAGGAGGCTAGAGATATAAAGGTTAAGAGGGTGATGAGGAAACAGCTTCATATTTAAGGTTTCAAGTGAGACCCAACAGTTTGTAAACTATAGAATTATATTAAGCTATCATTAATATAAACACTAATAGAGCATACACTTATATTCATTCAATATTTAACTAACTAACTATTTAATCTAACTATATGTTTCTCTATAAATTAGGTAGGATTGGTTATTTTTCTACCATATCTTGAGACTAAATCTACACCCTAATCTGTCTCTTAAAATACTTACCCATATGAGTGGCCAATGAGAATGTTACGTTTGCGGGCGTATCTCTTAAAGATGGCACGTAGATCCTCTGCCAGGGCATAAAAAGTGTACGCTGCTGCGATCTGAGGGGCAGTGCTTGCTCCATGTCCTGCGAGGTCTGGTGCGATCACCTCATAGCCCAACCGAGAGAAGAAGTCCAGTTGGCTGCTCCAAATGTCCAGAGAGCCTCCCACTCCATGCACGAAGAACAGCGCTACATCTGAGTGTGTACCTTTGCAGCTTGAAATCACCCTCTTTGAGTCTATTAAAACAGTGCGCTTAGGCTTACGTCGGCGCCGGCGAGGAGGTGGAGCAGGTTTCTGTTCTCCAGGAGGGGGAGGAACTGGAGGAGGAACAGGGTTGGGGTCTGGAGAAGAGGCCATTTCTTTGTAGTCAGCCAGCTCCACCTCTACAGTACTGCAGGGCTCCAGATCCCCATCCTGACACTGCAGGATCTCAGAGTGCAAAACATCTCCTAGATTCTCAATCACCAGCTGGCCGTTGCGGTACACGGTGATCTTCCTCTTGCAGTGGACGCTGCTGCCTGCTTTGGCCTCGGTATTAGAATCCTCAGGAGAGCTGTCATCACATCGATCATCTGCCGCCTCCTTGTCTGGAGTCTGATCTTCAGTCACTACAGGCGGACGTTCGGGGATGATATGCCGCACTCTCAGAACTCTCCCGGGTTTCACCTCCACAAACTCAAACCCGTCAGAGGGTTCTGATGACTCCAGGGGTAAGACCAGACTGGCAGCCTTCCCAGTCAAGCAGCACAGGATCCCCTCAGTGATACTGGTCAGCATGGTGCTTAACTGTACAAACACACATACAATAAAAATAAAGCCTGTCATTGGTCAGATTCACAGACTGGAAGACTTCAGTATCAGCACAGAAATAGGCATGGATTAGTTACAGAAAAATGACAAAAGAAATGTAACATAATCTCTTACACTTATAGAGCGAGAAAATACATAAATAAGATGTTCTGTGACTAGCCCTCAGCTCACTCTCCACTATGGTGGCCACTAAAAAAGTCAGTTAGAACTGGTATTTGTGGTTCTGGGCCTTGGTTGTACATAAACTGGAAAAAAGTAGCTACTACAACCACAGTGGCAGAGAATGAATGGTTGGTGTCGAACTCCCTCTATAAATAAGCTGGTGAATTTTAAGGATTCAATGTTTATGAATGTTAGATTACATTTTGACAATTAAATCTCCTAAATCCCATTTACAATTAAAATACATTTACGCATTAACATTTTAATAACAGCAACAAGTTGACAGCAATGCTGAGTGCTGCTAAGATGATTACACACTATTACATATTATTGTAACACTAAACCATGCAGGGTTAGTCTTATAGTGAATTTATATTAAAGACATTTCAGTTTTATTGCCCATATGTTCAGTAAGCAAAAATGAACAGGGTAACCAATCTGCAACCTATTGTGTTTTATGAGTAACCTTCCCAACTCTGGGCAGGAGCTTTGCCAGGCTTTTATGTTTTGCATTTAACAGGTTCATATGCAGGTGTAACCTAAAGAACCAGGTTTATTTCCTGTCACAGCTGCACTGGACACCACAAATGTCAACAGCTCCACAGGAACAAATGGATGTCAGCCTGGTTCCTATAAAATTTAGCCCAAGCTGTTTCCTAGCAACACAGTTACAATGATATGGTATTCTTTATTCCCCTCATCAGTTCTCAGACAGCGATGATTAGAGAATAACACAAGCAAGACAAGTAAAAAGCATTTCTAAAGCATGTTTAATAGACTTCAAGCCATATACAGTTTTAAGTCTTTATAGCTGGTATCCAACTGACATCTTCAGTGGTCTTTGTAAATACACCCACCTGAAAAAAACAGCCCAACATTCAAACAGTAGATTCTAAAACTGAACAAACAACTCCTACACTTGTTCTATACTGCAGTTCTAATGTCAGTGAAGGCCGTTTTCACACTGTCCTAGACATTTGCTATTAATAATCTGTCCTGCTCACATGGTCAAAATCAGGATATTTACAAATAGAAAACACCAGTCATACAGCATGACTACATCCAAGACAATGCATGTCTGAGAACCAGTTCCTCTAGCTATACTGTTTGTAATGGAGATGGAGAAACAGGGCCTCACTTCAGATACAGTAGAATTTGGCAGGTTTCCAAATAAAGCAACATTGGCCACTCATTTTACAAATAAACACTGCAACTATCTCCAGGAAACAGACATGACAGTCCCATCTACGTGGTACAGCACTGTTATTCCCTTATTTAAAAAAAAATAAAAGGATTCTGCATGTCTGACTGTCTGTAGGGCTGATCTCTAATACTCTACTGTCAAGATATATAATCAGTCCTACACAACAATAATAAAAATATCATGTCATTCTGTAGAATTTTCTTCTAAATAACTTCAGATGTTGATTAATATTTGACATTAGTTTTGTAAACATCGTTACAATAAATTCATGACAGTTCCTGGAGTGGACTCTATATGCACAGCACTTATCTGGTTGTACAATAAAAGCAGAATGGAGCTGTTTACTTAGTGTCTGCCTCTGCACTGAAAGGGTTATGTGTGTGTCTGCATCTGTGTGTCTGTGTGTTGTTGGTCTGAAGGTCAGTGCATCAGGTGCTCTCCGGTTTCACCCACAAAGACAAATGAACGCTTACTGACAGCCCCGTTTTTCTGAAGAAAACCAAAGGTAATCAGTCTACTGTGAGATTATGCTGTTTTGAAGGGATTATGTAATTGTGATTTACTAACAGTTAATGATGCTGCTACAGGTGCCAAAACTGAGAAAGATTCAGACAGCAGAGCAGGATATCATTCAACCTTGTTATAGGATGACCCTGGCCTAGACATCCAGGACAGCACTGCTGACTGCACTGCTTTTCCTGTCTCCTTTTTGTTTCACTTGTGATGGATTGAGTTGTGGGCTGATGGTTACTCAGCCATGTTGATTTTTGTCTGCACTGCAGGATAAATAGGTTGACATGTCTGCCAAATCTTACAAAAATTCACACATTTTGTACATAACGTTGCTGTTTCTACACGTTAGTGCGCAACCAAACACGATCTGCAGAATACATTATTGCAAAAACACCAAGGCCTGCTGTCTAGTAAAATAAATTCAATATTGTGCTAATGTCTTATAGCTTCGCTGGTTCAACAGGCCCATGACCTCGATCCCTTTAAACCGTTAACCGCAACAATAAGCTGCGGAATTCAGTAACTTTCATGCATTATAAAGACATAATAATAATAATAATAATAATAATAATAATAATAATAATAATAATAATAATAATAATAACAGCGCCATGGTAATTGTGATGAATACGTTTTTGTTTTGTTTTTTTATCTTTGGATATTTTGCAAAGGCCACATCGCTTACCGTATATTATTGACACGTCTATTATTTTGCGTTGACAACACTGCAGACGCATGCAGCTCTTGCACTATCGATGCTGATGACTATAAGATGCACCATAAACATTATCTAATTAGACGACATGTGCAATATTAATATTTTCCTTACCTGAAGGACTTCCGAGGATTAGGGTGATTATAAATCTGCGCCAAAAAGGACAGCCAAGGATTGACAAAAACGTTGCATTTATTGCAACAATTTACCTACGCCTGGACATCTGAAAAAGCATCTTATGGCCCTCATTACAAAGCGAGGAGTGTTTTGAATTCAGGATAAAGCATGCATCCGTAAAAGTATGCCAGTTGCATCTCAAAATGATACCCATTTCGATAAGAGGCTGCAGTATTCTCTCTCTCTCTCTCTCTCTCTCAGCATCCACTGCGCACTCGGGCCAGACCCTACCCAGCCCTGCTGCCCTTGTATCCGCAGCAGCCACAGCAGTCTTCGGGCATTCCTTCTGAGTGGCAGTGAGGAGGGCGAATAGAAGACAGCTGAAGGCAGAGAGGAAGCCAATAAGAGAGCCTGGTTTCCCTGTTGCTAAGGCTGAGAGAACAGCAAAAGGCGTGCATGAGAGGAGAGTGTCACAAATGATAAAATGATTTGCTCAGAAAAGACCAACTCATAATAATTACATTTTAATCATTCTGTTTTCTGCACCTGATTTTAACATTAACATTCCAGCAGCATTGTGGAAAGCTTTGGCAACATTTGACAACCTTTAACAATATTATTAAATGAACCTTAAACTTGGTATTGAAATTACTGCATTACTGTTGGGGGGCTGACCTCTAAATTTAACCTACTGGATTAAAAAGTGTTGATTCATGTCTTTGGATTCATCACAACAAACTGGTACAACAGGGGTAGTCCGGTGCCTGTCACTGAAAAGCACAGCTGTGACGTGAATGGTGTGGAGAGCATGCAGCCACTAAATGTTTGTGTTTGGCTGCTGGTGTCAATAATAATTACTGCTTCAGGCCTAAATATTTCTGATAACCATTAGCAAATTAATGACACGTAGGACAATTGGAAAGAATGTCTTTATAGTTTGGGCTGCATTGAAATTCTCACTCAGAGAGCAGGCTATATTGCATAACTGAATCACACAGTGTCACAGTTTGTTATATTTGAATACAGCTTTGACCAGTGACCATGATTTGTCTAATGATCACCATGCTTCACTGTCACAAACACATTTTAACTGTACATTCAAATCTCTACAGTTAGTAATTTAAAAGATTATGTAACATTGCTTTCTGTTAATCTCATATTATTTAGTTATATGGGCACATGAAAAATACTGTTAATTATCAGACTTGAGATTACATAATGGCAAAACGTCTTTCCATAATGTTTAAGGCAATGAGTGTAGAGTTTCCCAAATCAGATCATTCGTAGGACTGTGTAATAAATTCTTCCACTACCTCCACATGAGATGGAAGACAGTCAAACAACAGAACTAAAGTTAAAGATTGCCTATAATGCCTGCACTCGTCAGGTGGTTCAATATATAGGCTACTGTGCCTCCGCATCTGCTGTGGACGTAGGGTGTTAAGACGCAGTTTTCTGAATCTATTTTGATGATGTCTCAGTGTAGTTTTTTCCCAGTACAGCCAGTTATTACTGTAGAAGTATTAAGGAAACAGAGGCTGCAAATGGTTTAGATAAATTAATTTAGAGACAGGCTAATCAACAAGGAGGAAACGATTAATCCTGTACAGAGTAACCTATAAACCCTGATCTTTACCTTTCAGGCAACTCTACCTTCGCCGTTGTAACCTGTTATTGGGTCATTCTTTGTAATTAGTCTCAAACCATGTCCATGATATGGTAACTGTGTCTGAATACTAATTTCTAGTCCATGAAATATCCTGTGCACGGACAACATGTGTAACATAGTAGAACCTGCCAGCCTTAGGAAGGACATATTAACTTCTTTTCAAGCTAGCTACAACAACTCCAATTGGCTGAAAAGTCTGAGCCAATCAAATTGCTTCTTATACAGTAGGTTTACAGACCAGTGACATTCAGAGTTCCCATGTCTGAGTAAGCTGTATAAACACAAAATGAATATTTTAAGGTCGTCTTTGTCTCGATTTTATGGAACAGCCCATATCTGCAGGTAATATATTAACGTATTTGAATTTTCTGTAAGCGACAAAAAACGCTATTTGTCGGCGTTGTTAAAACTAACCGGCTAGCTTAGCAATATATTAGCAGCGTGGCTAGTAACCCAGGTCAGCACACACCGACTGGTTATAGGGTGATGGTTTATTTACTGTAATTACGTCTGTTTAACAGTGGAACACATGTACATACAAGTAACGATATAGTGTTTGGTTTGCAGACCCTAGAAGGAATGATTAAGGATAACGATTCAACGATGTTAACATTTTCCATTATTTTTTTTTAATACAGAGTACATACAAATTACATGTTGGAGTCTTGCTATGATTAAATAAATCAAGATAACTGTTAAAAATCTATCATTTACTGCCATACTGAACCATCAACACCTTCTAAATTGCAGAAACACAATGTTGTTAAGATGGTTTAAGATGTAAAAGAACATCTTTATGTATTTTTGTAACGTTTTGAAAATATTCTGTACTCTTTCAACAGTATCCCTACAGGAAATTCTGCAGTAACCAGTGCCTCTCACCTCAGATCATTTAGCAGCTGGATTGTGCCAAGAGTGTGTTCAGTTCCTCAGATTTCCAGATGTGGACCACTTGCTTCACGAGCTGAGGGTTCAGGAATTTTCCAGCAGCATTCATGGCAATACCAGCAGATACGAACACGGAAAAGAGGTACTGAATATCAGCCCAAGAACATTAAACGCAAGAGGACTCATGGCTGGATCAAGAGGCTCAGCTCTCAAGGTGGCATTGAAGTGATCCTACGTCGTATGTTGAAGGGTCGAAAATCACTCACACACTGAAGACTTCTGTTGGAGGAAACTTGTGGTTCACCTAGAAGATTTTCCCAAAGTACAGAAACTGATTCTGAAATCACAGATATGCCATGTGAAGAACTTGTCACTTTGTGATACTGGGTGTAGCCTTCCTTGTGCATTCATAATGAGTGGGAGTCAAGAAACTGGCCATTGTCAAACTAATGAGATTTTCCCAAAGAAGAGAATCTTGGTAGTTTCATCCTATTATCTATGCTCTGTCTTCATTGGATGTAAACGTTAAAATATGCAGACTGATGCATACTGTGGTTGAATGAAAACATGTTAAGATAAAATCTCATTAATAAAAATGATCTGTCAAAATAAGCCTAAATTTACTGTTGCAAGTTTTCAAGTTAAAGCTCTTCATGCTGAAAACCATTCTAAGTAGCAAAGCTAGTTTGTGATTTAGACAATCCATTTCCCATAAATTATTTACCATTTTTTACTCCTTGGAACAACATCTATAATGTCTAATAATGGAATGTCTGTGCACTTTTTATATTCAACACAAGTTAAGTTTAGTTATTCATAATCCTCATTCTGTATCAGTGATGGAATACAAATATTTTCACACATTCTGCACATACCGTCATGGGAAATACAAAATGCATGCTCTTTAGATTCGATGGTGTTACCAGAAACATGTTACATGAAATTTTAAATTTCTTAAATATTACTTAAGTGTGGAACAACATGCAAGATGTTTTAAGAGTCATTATTTAATAAGAATGAAGCCAAAATGGAACCATGTCTAGCAGCACTTTAACTTGAAGAAACATTTTCTGTATGACTTTTATCAGTCATTATTATGGAAGAATTTCTATCCCTCTTTTTCACAATGTTAAGTTGAAGCTTTTGGGTTAACTATTATATGAATGTATTTGTTATGTTTTATATTTAAGCATTAATTCTCATTATTTATTTAGTTTTCAGTACATGAAGATGATTTATTTAATGTATTTTTTTCCAAAACATTTCTAGTAGGCTACCCCCTGGGCTTCTTCAATTACCCCTGGGTGTACATTTACCCCACTTTTGAAACCCCTGTACTACAGTATTTCAATAGGTTTGAGTTCTGGCTTTGACTGGTTTATTTCAATACCTTGATTCTTTTCTTTTTATGCTGTTCTGTGGAACATTTACTGGAATTAGTTTGGATCATGTCCTTTTGCATGGCCCAATTTTAGCCAAGTTTTAGCTTTCAGGCAGATGGTCACACATTTGTACTCTGGCACACAGTGGAGTTCACGGTCACCTCAATGACTGTAAGGTCCCCGGGTCCTGTGGCTGCGAAGCCTGCCCAGAATCATCTCCCTTCTGCCTTTAGGCTTCACTGTTGATGTAAGGTGTTTATGCTGATGAGTTGTGATAGGTTTTCATCAAATGTGGCACTGTGTGTTATGGTCAAACAGCTCCACTTTAGTCTTGTCTGTGAAAAAAACACTGCTGTACAATTCTGGTGATTTGTTAAAATCAAATATTGCAAACATTACCATGCTCCCTACTTCTTTTTAGGGAGAAGAGCTGGCAACCTTTCTGAACAAGACCCCACGAAATACATTTCTTTATAGTTGTAGTGCTAACAGGAATTTGTAGAGAATGTGATGTAGGTCTTAAGTGTTCTGCATTTTCTCTGAACAGTGCACACTCTGGCCTTGTGTAGTGAATTTGCTGGAAATTAAAAAAAAAAAAAAGTACATAAGATTTAGTACATTTAATCTCTCAGGTGGATAATTCCTTAAAAATTAAGAGCAGTGTAATTTCTCAGGTGTCTGTACTGGAATTAATTAAGTCTTTATGATTGTGATTTCTGAGAGTAATGTGATATAAGCATAGCTGAAGTAAAATACTTCACCTTTAAGATTACATTACAGTAAGATATGATTGTAAGATAATAATTGACATCTTACTTTTGATAAAGATCCTCAGTGATTTCAGTCTCTGATTACATAGGCACAAGTCTAAACTGCGAACTACAAGACGCACAACGTCCACTAAAGAGGATAAACTACTGAGGACGCTTGTGTTGTTTTCATCGACACTACATGCCACTACACTTCTTGGGGGATTGGATTGTTACATAATCTTTTCACAGCCAATGACATTCTTGCATTTTCATTCTACTCTGGCAGCCGTCACAGATCAACCAATAAGATCTTTCCTATTTTACAATGGACCCGCCCCCGAACAGACGAACAACAAAAATGGAGTTGTGAAGTAGTAGCAACTTAGCTATCTACGGACGGTACCTTTAGTTGAGTATTTTACAAACACGCTCATAGAAGTAGATGTTTCTATTTGTTTAGAGTACAGAGATACTGGTAAATCACATCCATATGTAGTTTATGTGCTGTATCAGTCGTAAAAAGCTGGCGAAGTGGTAAACAAACCGGTGTCTTGTCTACGACAAAGGCTTACTAGCTAGCTAGCTGAACGGTAGCATTCACCAGGTTTCACTCATCATATTAGCTAAGTTAGTTAACCAACGAAGATACTGACACTCGGACAGAGATGGACAAGGTAAGAAACACAGCAGGTATACTTTTAATAGTTGGGAGAGGGAGATTAACCTGTAGGAGTCGTTGACAGTCATGTTGTTTACTCTGCCTAAAATAGTGTAATGTTACTGAGAGCTGCCATTCTGTAACACGCAGACACTACCACGTTGTCCAGTTAAATATAGACTAATGTATCCTTAGCCAAACCTTTGTATAGTGAGTATCTGTACATCATGGCTTCACATTTGCATCTCCATGTGTGTCAAAACTATTATTAACCGAAAACGTGTTGATATTTCCCTCTTCTCATCCACAGGCAGATTTCTTAAAGGGACTTCCAGTTTATAATAAAAACAACTTCAGCAGGTTTCATGCGGACTCTGTGTGCAAAGCATCAGTAAGTGATCCTATCTGTCTTCACAATACTATGATTATAACACATCTTGTCGGGTTATTGTGTAACAGAATGTTGTGCTCAGTAGTAGTGGTGGTGGTGGTGGTGGGTATTCCTTTGAGGGTATAGCTTTGCAAACTACGATTTGTAACACTGTAATAAAAAAAAGCAAAACAAGGGGAGGAATGTTGTTGTATATCAAAACTACTATACATAATTACTTCCAATGCATGTCTCTCAATACTCCACAAATGTAGTTCTGTGTTATAGTAGTAGTGCTTCTATTGTGTACAGTTTGTCATGTGTTTCAATATTATTTTAGAACCGTCGACCATCTGTGTATCTTCCAACCCGTGAATATCCATCTGAGCAGAGTGAGTACATAAGCTTTATAATTACGGTTAGAAAGTAAGGGAAATAACAATGTACATTGTTTGAAAATAAAGTATTCTACATAAAAGTGTGTACACTGAGTACACATTACTACCTTTGTAATGCTTAACCATGGTTTTGTATAGTTGGCACTCATTACATTTGTATTAATAGTTGTTTTTTTCACTAGATTAGTTCATTACATTTCATTTTGACTTTATATCTAATCAGTGTATCTGTGTGTCTCAGTTATAGTCACAGAGAAGACAAACATCTTACTGCGGTATCTTCATCAACAGTGGGATAAAAAGGTAATTTTTCTTAAAAGTGCTGGTATGATTTGTTATTGGAAAAAGGTAGATTACTTTTGGTTTGTTTTGCAGAATGCAGCAAAAAAGCGTGAGCAGGAGCAACCGGAGGGGGAGAACACGGCGCCTCCACGAAAAATTGCCAGAACAGACAGTCGAGAGTTGAACGAGGATACATAAACTAAGAGCACAGCAGAGACTGGCCTACACAAAGAAAGTGCATGCACACAGATGCAGAATATGTTTGCGCTCCAGGCCTTGATGCTAAAGCGCACAAGGATCGATACATTTCAACCTGCAGTTGGCACCGCGTTAACTCCAGAAGCAGTTGTTTGCAGTGTCAGTCTCTGTGTTCACAGCTGACTTCACATTTCTTCCTGTTCTTCCACTTTTTTTCCCGGTTCATTTTCTACTTGTACCTTTTTCTCCCCTTTTCTTCTAACAAACACGCCACACGTTGGCCTCAGATATTGGTCTTTGCAATTTTGAAATGAACCTACATCTACCTCCTTGTTCTTTAAATCCTTTACTCTTTATTCTCACCTGATTCTCATATATATTTTTATAAACATGGAGCAAATAAATACTTCACCCTCTGCTGCCATTTTAGGGTTTACAGCTGCAGTTCTTCAGCCCTTTTTGAAATATATGCATCTTCAGAGTAAAGGTTTCATAAGTGATAAAGACGCATGCCGTGTGTGGTGACTCCTACTCTGTTAGGTATGTTCTGTTTGGATCTATGTAACGACAGTGGCCCTAAAACAGTGTAGTGCATCTTAATTTGTATTTGTGATTAATGTCATTACATAAAAAGGCATTATGTCGTGAAGAGTGAGTTATCCAGTCAGGGTTTTGTTAAGGACTGTATTGTGGAAAAAGATTTACATGAAGTGTGAAAGAGCTGATCTGTTTTCACATAATGATTTTTATTATTATTATTATTATTTTTTGCCTTAAGTGGGAAGAATGAGCGTACTGGTTGTTCTAGAGTTCCCCTTTGGTTTACTGGTTATTTCAGGTGAAAAAGCTGTTGAGTTGAAAGGATATTATTGTCCTTTCCGATGTGAACAGTTCAAGCCAAGTTATATCAGAAGAATCAAACTATTTTTGTACAGAGACATGCAGATTTTGTAGCCATATTTTTAGTTCTTTAAGAAGCACCTCTGTCCTCCTAACTGCAGTCGTAGCACAGTGTTTTCTATGACAGGTGATGACTGAAGGTGTGTGTATTTACACAATATGCTGCAGTCAACTGCTGTCAGTTCTTGTTCTAAATGTGCCATCTGTATTTCATTAGGTTGCGTGATCATTCGAGTTATGTTGAGGGAGGTTGTTCTGAAATTTGACAGCAGGACAAAAAACATTCTTTTTCATTTTCTGCCGCTTGTTTAAAGTCAATGAATCATGGTCATTTTCCTCAAACACTGTACATTTGTATAGAGAGTTTTCTATAATTGCTCTAATCCTTTCATCAGGTTACAAGACGGGGGCTCATCTTGTCTTCCTCACACCACATCCATGTTGTAATTAACACTTTGTTTAGTGGCCATTTTGTTCTTTTATGAAAGGCTTAAAGCCGGAAATGTATGGAAACAAACATTTTATTTTATTTAAGTCGTGTAAGGTTGAACTATCATCCGTCATTTTTTTTTTTTTTTTTTTTTTTGCAAGTTTAAAATGTTTTTTCTGTAAATTTGCACCATGTTCAGTCATTTATGAAATATTTGTGGTTGTTGTGTCTACTTTTGCTAGATTAGCTGTTAACAGGATATTTGCTGTTTGTGCCTGTTAATGTATGAGTAGATTCCACATACTGCAAGGTTCTAAGATAAGGTTTAAATGCAGAAATGTTGTGATTCATATTTCTTGCTTTCCTTTTAAAGAAGAACAGAAAGTATACACTGAAATTGGGTTCTTGTCTAACTAACAATGTGCAGTTTCTGATTTCTTCACGATAAAATTTGGGATATTTCTGTTGTTAAATTGCTTGCTTTAAGTTCATTGTGTAAATGTGTCGTAAAATATTGGTCATGTAAAGAATACACCATGACATACAGTAAAGACTATAGCACATTTTTGGGTTGCTTTTATTTATACTCTCCTTGATTAAACATTAAATCTATCACTTAATTATTATAAGTACTTATATGGACCAAAAATATTGGGACACACCACAACTACAGTGAGCTCTCACATTACACTATCATTAATATGTCATTCCGGTCTTGTAGCCCAGCACCTTGATAGTTAGCAAGATAACTCAAAAAGTTATGAACGGATTTTAATGAAATTTTCAGGAAATGTTCGCTCTGAGACA
>JAPSES010000030.1:15746357-15762845 GCA_029822895.1 Maxillicosta whitleyi | reverse complement strand
ACTTACATTTTAAAATCAAAAGATTACATGAAAATATTAGCATTTGTAAGTCTACATTGTTTGCTATGTAACTTTAAAGATATCAGTTATAGGCTTCAGACAAATCTGATTCAACACATTTAAATAGTCCTCATACATATACCCTCCCATCTTTAAAAACATACTCTTTCTTTTGTTCTTTGTTCCTATTTTTGTTGTACTTAGTCTATTATTGTTTTATTTTTATTGTCTTTCTTAATGCTAACATTGAAATGAGTTGAGTTTAATGTTATAAGCCCCATGGGGTTTTCTGATCTCACCTGCACAATCTGTTTCTTTGCTTCTCCTAATGTTTGATTGGTTGTTGTGTGCAAAATAAATAATACAAATAAAAATAAATCACTAATTTCCAATAAGTCCCTGATGTAAAACAAAGCACATAGTGTATATGCACCACAGTAGGCCATGCATGCAATGTAAACACCTGTTCACACAAGTTAATACAGTGTTGGAATGCATAAGTCATTTTATTTTCACTTCAGGCAAAAGAGGACATAATACATAATATTATCACGCTCAAAATACCTTGAAGTAGATTTGAGTTTTGTCTGCCTGAAGTTTTTGGTTGTCAATTGACCGGAGTAGAAAACTTCCTAGTTCTTACTTAGCTAAATTGCCAGCTACAGCAGTGTTGGCAAAAATACAGAAGAAGATTAAATTAGTTAATCGCTAAGGGGAGAAATCCTATGTCCTTCACCTCAAGACAAGAAAAATAAGTGGTGCCAGGCACAACAAACAACAACTGCAGACTGGTATGGATCCAGCTGATGTCATCCTGTCTATACATGTGCTGATGACAGTGTATCAATTGCTTCTATGTCCCAAGTCTGAAGTAAATTGAAACAAAATTGATGTTTTTATAGACATTTGAAATTTCACCCATTATAAGAAAATGGAAGAAGAACCTACTTACTTTTCCAAAAATATAACCACATCTATTCTGCATTCTGGGGAAGCTATGAACCCAATTTGGTACGAATTCAATTAATAGTTGTGCTGCTACAGACATTTTATGTTCTGCCCAGTACAAGTAAATGGGGAAAAAATAGGGTTGAAAAATTAATTAAAAATTTGACCTTTGACCTACAGTTTAGAAAATGTAATCAGATCTATTCTGGGTCACTGACAATCTATAAATCTAATTAGTTATGAATTCAACCAATAGTTCTGCTGCTAGAGTGTCAACAATCAAAGAAATAAACTAACCAAACAAACCCTAACCTTAACTGAGACAATACCCCTTGCTTACTCTTCAAAGGGTTGGGTAAAAATACAAATATAAAACAAGTAATCAGTACACATTTTTCCATTAATCCTCAAATACCACAAATATAACTTGCGCATAAAAATGTACCTAATAGAAAAGTGACAATTTCACCACTTTTCGATAAAAGGTGTTTTTTTAGGGCATTGTGAAATTTATATATTATGCAAAAATGCAATGGAAAGATCTTTTTTCACAAACAGCCATGTGAATAAAAAAAACAAAAAAAAAAAAAAAACAGATGTGGCTAGACTTTGCAGATATGATGTGATATGAGGGTGGTGCAGGGTTTACTATGTAGCTATATAATCTAATAAAATTCGGTAGTTTTTATTGGCATCAAAGTTATTCATCTTATTTTTCAAATTTACAACAAACTCCAGCAGGTGTCCGGGAAGCAAAGCAGTGATCACAATGCCAACATGTCCTGAGCCCTTTCACATATGAGTGTCCAGAACCAGTCATTCCTCATGTTTATTTTCTACTTACAAAATTTTGACGCCCAACGTGGGGCTCGAACCCACGACCCTGAGATTAAGAGTCTCATGCTCTACCGACTGAGCTAGCCGGGCTTGTGAGACCCACTCCCATGTGCCTTTTCAAAGGGGTTTCCCCACACCCACATTGTCTGTTTCCTGCCCATTAAAGTAGGGAGGGGGGAGGGACGCCACTTTCCCGCCACTTCTCTAAGTTCTCGGGGGATGACGACACCTCCTCTTGAAAACATGCGGATCACGTTTCCTCGTGTGCAGTTACAGGTTACACATGTCACACATGTTCATCGGCAGCAGTAAATAACATCACCAGACTGATGTTGCAACTTTACCTGATAAAGTCATTAACTGACTGCATGAGACAGTGTGTGTTACTGCATTAAAAAACTACTGAAGTCTACAAACAAGTGAGAGGAAAACATTTTAAGTACTGGACAGAAAATAAACTACACTGATTAAACTGCTTAAAATTAACTTTTTAGGACAAATGACTTCAAATTGGATGAGGTGTAACTACAGTAAAACTACCCATGACAGAAATCTAACGTAGACAACTACAGCAGAGGCAAAAAGAACAACCATCAGAGAAGGACATGTCCCTCTGAACCCCCACTGAAAACATGGCACATAAGGATGTTAGTTCAGTTTCATTGAATTAGTCCATTGATAACAGATGAATCTTGTGTGAGTAGAAAACAGATGGACAACAGACAGACAGGCCAAAGATAGAGTTCCAAAACAAAACTGAGAAACTGAAGGCATTTAGGGAAAAATACTGAATGGTTTTCTATTTATGAAGGACAGACGTGTTGATCACTATACCCCCCACACTGTATACTGGGGGGATAAAAACAACAGTTACTTAGATTTTAAGGAAAGCAAATTTGTATTTTTCAGCTTTTTAAATACCTCATAAAGACCCAGTGATACTTTTGTGGCAGGTCAAGTGAATTTTTCTCTATATTTAACTTTTCTTAAGTGATTTACTACCAATTATTGTAACATTATATTCTTTATTTCAATGTTTTTTTCATTATAAATCATGTATTTTCTTATATTTAATTCACTAATCATGTAGATGTTTATAAAAAGCTCAGAGTAAATACAAAGGTTATTATATCAGAACAGAAAAAACTAAAAAAAACTACTCATAGTTACATTTTTTTTATTCATGTCTGTGCAAACTCAGTTCTTCTTTAACCTTTCCACCTTGATGGCTTTAAGTCATAGATTAGTGCTAATAGAATAAATGAATGAATTTCCCTTACTGAAAGTTTAGTCAGATTCTGCTAAACCCCATTTCGTTTTTGACCTTTTGACTTGATGTCTTTTTGTGGCTCTGTTCTGACACACCAGGGCAATGATTTAGCCTTGTAAAATTGCCGTCTGTATTTGTTAATTTCATGAATCTGAAATAACATATTAAAATTCCACCAAGACACAAAAATACAGACTGTAGAACTGCTCTTTTTGTTATTGAACTTGGGTAATTCCAGAACCTTTCATTTCCTTAAGGGGAAATATTAAATGACAAGAAGAAAAAGCTGCAAATATATTGTAAATATAGTGCATTTTAAACCATAAAGATCCAGTACTACTTTTGTGGCTGCTCCCATATGAATTTTAAAGTAACCTTTGTGAGGTGATTTATCACCATTTATTGTCATATTATCCTCTGTGTTTTGTCTTGTTTCAATATTTTCTGTATTTAATTTACTAATCATGTCCATGTTCATTTTCGTTCAGATTTTCATTTTCATTTTTAATTCCAAGTCCAACACAGGTATTTTGGGAGATAACCTATTACTGAAATGGGTTCTCAAAACAAGAACAACAGTGGGCCTAAAACATAAGAACGTGTCATGGGATACCATAGGACACAGAAATAGTATGATGCAAAGAAAGGAAGTAAGGTTAATTACACATTAAAAAATGAAAATGCATACATAATCTACAAAAATACACAAACATACAGACACATAGAGATGCAGAAACATATATAGACAAGAAAGATGGGACTTGACATCTAAGGTGAGAGAGCCAGTGGCAAAATTAACATATATAACATATTCTATATAGTCAGCAGTGCCATGCCAGGTATTTAGAGTGCTTTCATTAACATCATTAATTGGAGTTGTTGAAAGCTCCATGGATATGAATGACATCCAAAAAGGAGAGAATCCAAGATTGGATAGTTAGAGAATGAGGGGGCTTCCAGGGAGTTGCAATCACTTTGGCTGCTGTTAGTTGAGTTTAGACATGTGGGTCTTTATGGACTATTAAACAAATATTTATTTTTACATGGCCCTTTCTCAAGTGGTGAAACCAGAACAACTCAAAACTAACCCTTTCAGAGCCTCACATGATTCTGTATAGGTTTTGTTATGGTTCCCTGTCCCAGAGCTCCTCTTCACAGCCACACCTGGACATTTAGATGTTCGTCATTACACTCTGAGCCTCAGACTTGTTTGAGTTCAGACTCTAAAGGGATGAAGTTACACTCCGAGTCATGCTCCTCACCCTGAACTGTGGTCTGGGCTCCTCCAAAGACTCAGCAGGAGTGTCCAGGGTGCCCCACCTGTAGGCCAGCTCTGCCTCTCGCCTCTTCCAGCGCTCCAAAAACAACGTCGCCCACACAACATTGAAGAGAGCGAACACCACACAGCAGATATCCTGACTGGTCTAAACAACAGAAGACATAAGACATTTACATAAACTATTAATGAGGTTATTACTGAATGTTTTATTGTCATTTTCACCTGCTTTTTTCTATTATTAAAGCACATTTTCACATGCAGCATGGTATTTAGCAAAAGTGAGCAAACCAGAATAAAAATGCAGATCTAAAAATACAGGTGAAAATAATTGTGCTTAAAGGAGTGATGTTTTGCTTTTTTGTGTGTGTGTTTTTTTTTAATGAAATTATGCATTTCCTTTTGTCTACATGAACTGTGAATGCTCTGCTTTAGTCTAAATTCTTCATTAATTCAACAGGTCCATCTTTAACCCTATTTCAGATTAAGTACACCAGAAGGGTGGGTCTGAATGCTGGCCCTTTAAAAGTGGGGTCTGAGATGTTACAAAAACGGCTGGAGCAAGCTACATTTAGATAAGACTCGTCTAAAGTCCCAACCCCTTTCTTCAGACGAAGCCATGCCTCCAGATTACCGTAATATTGTTTCCGAAGGTTCACGTGCGCTGCAGCAGCATCAATACGTTAACCTACTAACTACACTAACGTTTTTTCATGGCTAATTCACAAGTTAGAAAATAATTGACAACATCACAATGAACCTAAACCTAAATATGATTATTATTTCATGATATGTTTATCAGTACATGATATTAGAAGTTGGACTTTTCATTTATTTTAATATTTGTTCCAAGTCATCTCGGGCTAGTAAGACTGATGTCAGGCAAATTGAAATTGTTGAAATTATCTCATAATGCCGGAAACCAATGAATACTCTGTAAAAAATCATAAAGGCATAATGTTATCTTACCTATCAAGTAGGAATAAAGCCACCAGGGCATCACTTTCTGGTCTTTCATTTGACACCACCGCTCATATGGTACAGCTATAGCTATATATGCTATCCATATATATGCTATCCACAGCCATAGCTACATATGCTAGCTGTGTACGCTAGCTACCCAAGCTCTGGCTCAGTTTCAGAGGGAGGAGCTTCAAGCTCTGGGTCGCGCGATTCATGCCCGGATAAGGTTACGCGAGTAGCGGGAAAGGGGGCGGGACAAATGGCAGTTGATTTTGATAGACAGCATTCAATCATTTCGAGTGAGTGCTCAAAATGATTTGATGTTGTTTTTTCAGTCCTGTTCGTCCCACGGGTGACTAAAACTTTTCATTTTTATGTCAGAGAATTTAATTAATTGTTTACAGTCGGGATGTTAAGCAGATTCTTAGGATACAGTAAAAAAAAAAAAAAAAAAAAGCTCCAGGAAAACATCTTAGACCCCATCTTCATATGCAAATGAGCATTTTCACGCCCCGCCCCCTCCAGATTGTTGGCTGTGCTGCTCTGTCCCCTTCAGCTACTTATGTTCATTTATACAATCAACTACTGATCATTTTAGGTAATTGACTCCAAGTTTTGACATATTTTCAGATTACTACAACTGCTGCTACTGAAAAACAAATGTTGTGATGTAACTAGTTTTTTGTAATTAAGCAGGAATTGAAACAGTTTGTAGAAATCCACTTTATTTTTGCCCAAATGAATATAAGGATAGCTTTGCAGCACCTGGGTTCATATTCAAATGAACTTAAGACTAATAAAAGTGGGTTTAGCAAAATATGACCCCTTTAAATATGCCTTAAGCAGATAAAATATTAAAAATGAGTCTTAGCTGAAAAAGCAGTATCCTGTTGAACTCGCAGTACCTGGTCAGCCTCTGCTAGTATCCACAGTAGAAAGCCAATCACAGCAGGGTAAAGCATGGAGTTGGTGTAAAACCCCAGCCAGGCAAAATACATCCCAATCTTGACTCCGAAGTAGTCACATATATCATCTGTAAAACAAAGGAAAGCAGGATTTATGCAGAGCTGGAGAAAAGAATAGTTATACGTATACTTACTGCACACTCACTGCACTGTGATACAACACTGATATTGGTGCTAATCTTGATAAATATAAAAAAATTATAATTTCATGTGTTGAAAGTGGATCATCACATAAATTTCTGCTTTAATCATTCTGAATAAGATAAGACAAGATATTCTTTTATTAGTCCCACAAGGGGTAATTCCAAGTTTACAGCAGCAGAAAGGAGCACAAAAAAAAAAAAACACAAGAGCAAAAACGAACCATTCAGTCAGCACAACGAACAAATACACAATAGAAAATGTACAAATGTAACCAACGAATGAAAAAAAAGCTCTAAATACTATTTACAGCTGTGCAAATGCTGAAGATGCCACATATACTCATACAGTATGTACACCTATATACACATACCCACATACATTATATATATCTAGACATGTGTATAGATTACACATATGAGTATGGTTTATTGCACAGATTATTTGGAGCATTTTCCATTGTGGAGCCTAACACCTGCAGGAATGAAAGACACATTTTAGGTGTAACGTGAATGTTAATGCTTTCTATGTGGACCAGCTGCCTAAGAGCTATCAGACAGCACTTTCCCACATGGACTGATCCCTTTTTATTGGTCTTTTGAAAGCTACTTCACTCTTAATAAAATTATACATTTATCCAGAACATGTGAGCTGCTTCCTACAACTGCACCGACCTGATGGTTTGTTTATCATTTCCTCACTTTACAGGGTGTTTGCTTTTCCCAAACCTTGACTTTATGTACTTTTATACTTGTGTGCCTACTTTTTTGGTTGACATTGTACCTGTTGTTGTAGTAGAAAAGTTGAATGAATTCATAATTCACAGTAAATTATGTTTTACTAACAGAAACATTGCATGGATATCACACAAACAGGTTTTACTTGAATCATTCTGGTACCGACCTGTTACTGAAATCATATAAAATTTCCCATATGATTTCCTCATGTATTTATTACCTTATCTTATTACACTCTAAAAATGACTGAGAGAAACTTTTTTTCATACTTATTCATTATTATATTATTAAGACTTTCACACAAAATTGCATCCTATTCAAGGCCTGGAAAATGGTATGTCAAAATTCCATGCTTTTTAAGACTATTAAAACCTGTGTAAGCACCTGAATTACATGAAACCATTAACCCTTACATACTAGTTGGGTCAAATGTGATATGTTTTGACATTCAAGAGTAGTAAAAATACCCAAAGCATCATTCTTTTATCCTGAAATTTAATCATTTTTCCTAAATTTTGCCAAAATATACAAAAATGTAATGAAAATATTTTACAATTTTTGTCCAGCTGCTACAGATTTTTGGACACTGTGGCTGGTTTGGGTAAATTTTATATATAAATCACAATGGCTTTTATGTTTTTATGTGTTATGTAAAACAAGACATGATACTGTGTGATAGTAGATGTTTTCATCCAAAAATACTTTGTAAAACTTAAAAAATATGCTGTTCCTGCTCTGTGAAACATTATATTTATATATTACATATATTTTTCTATTCAGACATTCTAAATAAATCTGTAGTTCAACATTTATTTTAGACACTTACTATGAGGGAATTCTGCATTTGGGTTAAATTTGACCTGAACTAAACTGTGAAGGTTTAAGAAGAAAGAAAAAACAAATAAATGAGATCATGTCAGCACTAGATCAGCACCTCCCATGTCCTGTAAGGTAAAAGTACAACTCAGGGATTCAGATCCTTGTTAGAAAGGGCCCTCTAACAGGAATGTCTTTTGGTGCTGGACCAGAAGTCCGAGTTGTGGAAATTACACCAAAAAAATGATGCAATACACTGAAATACATCATATGACAGTATTCAGTAATGTTACTTTGAGTGATTTGTTATTAACAGTAATGCCATGTATTTGCTGTCCTGCTTATGGTCTTTATAATAAATCAGTGGTGCTTCGTACCCAAAGGCTGCCTTTCACACACGGCCTGGACCCAAGATGTCATCAGCTGATTGAGGATCCTCTGCTCATGGAGAGGAAACATTTGATGGATCACCCCCCTGGCTTCAAGCTCTGGAACTACACATGACACAGTTTTTCTGGTGACATTTAGTCGCTGCTCAACAAAAGAGAGCTGTAGCCACCATGACACTGCATTTTGTAATAAAAACTAAACAGTGTCCTGGACTCCAACACTGTAAAAAGAGAGATTTTGAAGAAAAAAAACATAATAAATAGGAGCATACTGATGGGCTGTCCCTCCAGGAAGTGAATGTTGTGAAGCACCTCCCCCTGTCTGGCTCGCAGGTTGTCCAGCCAATACTTGATGATGCCCTGACGCTCCTGGATACAATTAGTGAGAGCATCATTAATTAGTTTGTTAATTAGAGGTTAACCCTTTCATGTGTGATGTTATTGAAGCTTCGGTTAAAATGATGATGATAGTTGCAATAAATACTCCAAAGTAGCTTCTACTAAACCAAAGTTACTATTTGGAATATTCAATTAATTAATATTGTTTCTATATTATCAGGTATTTGGTGATATCACTTATGCTTTATATTTTAGACTATGTTTTCCTTAGTAAATTAATATGATAACTTATAGGAAAGAGGCTTTTGGACACTGTGCAAAAAATAAATAAATTGTGTTTTACCCATAAAGACTCAGTCCTAAAGTGATTTATCAACATTTATTATCATATCGTGCTTTGTATTTTTTATTCTTGAGTCAAAATGAGGTATTTTCCTATATATTGAATTTATTGATTATGTGGCTGTTCCTAAAAGTTCAAATTAAAGTTAAGGGTTTTTATATCAAAACAGAGAAAACTGAAGATAAAGTAACTTGTTCAGTAAAATTTATCATTAACTGAACATAAACCAAGTGTCTCCATTTACTATCAATGATCCAACTCCATGGGCTTTACTGGTGAATCAATGTTGTGGAAGATGACAGTGTTTCTACGGTAACCATGGAGTCTCTGAACGTCCAAATGGGTCATATCTGATGATCATGAAAAGATGATAAACTGTATTTTACCTCAACTATTTACATGTATTGATAGGATTAGAGGATCAACATGGATTTCATTTTTCATATCAGTAAGTTATTTTAGTTACCAGTGGATTTTGGGTCTTCATGGGTTAAACAAACAGTTGACTGTAATATATGTATATCACTCAAAATAATCTAATTGGAATGATTATTTGTTTGGGACTAATGCATTTTATAATGCATGAAAGAGTTAAAAGGTGAAATTATGAACTGATATGGCACCAAAAAAACAAAAAAAACAACAAAAAACTTTCTCTTAACACCAAATTACAGTTATATGTGAAGAACCGTGACATTACACCCACATGGATCGCAGTTTTGGCATCTAACCTGTGAGGTAAAGAAGCAGAGCTCGCTCTCTATGTTTTCGTAAATGTTGTCCTCCTCACAGCAGAAGCGACGCATCCCGCCACCAAACTGCGGCTTGACGGCTTTATGCATCCCCATCTGCTCGGCTCCTCGGAGCAGGCTGTGGATGGAGCAGAAATGAACAGCAGGATTAAAGCTCCCAGTGCAGATGTTTGATAGATTAAACACAATAAGTACATGCACGTAACAAACGGTGACACGCTCAACCCTAAATGGAGACGACTCTCTACAAGAGATAAAAATTCATTTGTTTGACCCTGATCTGCTGTGGTCCATGCCTGATAATTTCACTTATTCATGCATATATCACACACATGCCATCCCATGTTTTTGAGTTATTCAAGAAGTGAATAACAGTCAAAGTTGACGAAACTTAAATTGGAGTGGACTGATTTTTCTCATGAATGATACTGATTAGAAGTCATCAACAAAACCAATATTTTATCTTAAAGGAGGGATATTTTACTTTTTTTTTTAAAAAAAAAAATGGAATTAAGCATTTTAAAGCATTTCCCTGTGGTCTACATGAACTGTAAATGCTCTGCTTGGGTCTGAATTCTTCATTAGTTCAACTCCACAGGTCCATCTTCAACTCTACAACTATAGAATGATTTTTTTAAAAGTATTGATACCACAATGGGAAAATACTTCACTACTAAGAAAGAATTATACATTCAAACCTAACAAAGCAAATGTAAAAACTGTCATATAGTGCAAAGACACTGTTGATTATAATAGTTTTGGATTTTGAATTAGTGTGTATGATGCATTTAACTGATGTAGATGTTTAAGGTTGAGCTCATTTTAACTACTTAATACTGTTGATAGTTTAATCTACAGTAATACATCATATCGTCATCGTCAGGTAGAAACCTGGTAAGTCTTTTGTTGTCATAAAATTATTCTATTGATCAGTCTTCACATTGGCCTGATGGTTTTATAAATATTTAATCAACCAAAAGTGTTGAAAACAGCTTGTGTTTACATCCTTTAATTCCATCCATTTATTTAGAATATACATAGTTTTTTTTTCATTTTCAGGAAAAATAACCATTTTAAACTTAAATAAATGATATTTTTCTTTTTAAAATGGAATTATGTATTTTAAAACATTTCTCTCTGGTCTATATAAACTGTAAATGCTTTGCTTGGGTCTGAATTCTTCATTAATTCAACTCCACAAATCCATCTTCAACTCTATTTCTGAGTAATGACACCATAAAGGTCGTTGTATATTTTCAATTTTTACTACAACCGCTGCTGCTGATAAACAATTATGTCGAACTCAGAGAAATGTTTGGACCTTATATGTGCAAATGTAATGATGTATCTACTTATAGATGTTGTAAATTAAGAAGGAATTGAAACAGGTTGTAGAAATCTACTCGATTTTTGCCAAAATGAACATAAAGGTTCAAAGGAGGGTTCAAATTCAAAGTTTATGAACTATTAGCATACAAATACAGAAATAAATAAACCAGAGACGAATAAAAGTGGGTTTAGGTAAATATGAGTCCTTTGAGGAAAATACACTGAACGAAAATATAAATGCAACACTTATTTTTTCTTCCATTTTTCATGAACTGCTGAACTCAAAGATCTAAGACTTTTTCTATGTACACAACAAGCCTATTTCTGTCAAACATTGTTCAGAAATGTGTCTAAATCTGTGTTAGTGAGCAGGATCATCCACACATCATCCTCACAGGTGCAGCATATCAAGAGGCTGATTAAACGGCATGATTATGCACAGGTGTGCCTTAGGCTGGCCACAATAAAAGGCCACTCTGTCACACAGAAGTGCTCCATTAATATTTTTTGTTCAGTGTATTAAAGTAAAGGAAAAAAGGAAAGCTTGATGTCAAATTTTAGACATATACAGTACTGTACAAATTATTTATGGCCTTTATGTTTGTTGCTTTTACAGGGTTGGAATAAGCAAAAATATTATGTCTCTTTCTCAATAAGAAAATGCAGGAAATACTGTATGTACACAGCCTTAAATAACACACATAAACACTGAACTAAATGGGTTCTAAAAATTAAAGTCACTATTTAATCTGACCTCTGACCCCATGACAAGAAGCAGCACAAACAGTTAGAACCATCTGACATGTGTTGGATTAAACCTGGTTTAAAACAGCAGAAAATGAAGGCATATAAATCTCATATTGTCTGAACAAAAGCATTAAAGGCAGGTCATACTAAATACTCCCATTTTGGTTTATAGAGGCTGTTTTTCTCCTGAAACTTTTGTTTTTACTGCTGTTCATACTTCACATATATCCAGATTGTATAGTACAGAGGCTGAGTTTGATCATTAGATCTTTACTGAATCAATAAATCTGCACTGTAAAAAACTAATGAGAAGACAAATGACAAAAAGATCTCCAAGCTCCATTTCTTATAATATTAGCTGAAATTAGAATAAGCCATTTAAGAGAATAGCTCCCTGAGGTTTCTCAATATAAAGGGAGGGTATATTAGTATTAGCCTGAAATATGACAGTTCTAATAAAAATTCATAAACTGCAAAGACAAACATCAGTCAACCCCGACTTCCTGATAGAAAATAATGTAACTTTACATTAACTGTTAGTAATAAATGTAATTTTCACTGAACAAGAATAGGTTTGATGCACATGTATATTTACATATTGGTCATTTGACGAGTAAGGACCACAACCTCAAATAAGTGGAATTAGAAAAGGATGAAGATGCTGATGAAGATGCTGCTGCTGCTGATGATGATGATGATGAGGGAAATGATTGCAAGAGGTAGGACTTTTTGTGGTCCCATGTGACTCTTGGACTCAGTTGATCCTCAGTACCTAAAAGTAGGGTGGCAGACAGAAGAGGGAGGGAGGGTGGACGGGTGAGAACATCCAGTCTGTGGGGGGAGGTCAGTATTTATAAGTATTAGGGCTGTCAAAAGATTAATTTTCTTGATCGCAACTAATCTCAGAAACTTCATAGTTAATCGCGATTAATCTTGATTTACTTTGCATGTGTAAATTTGATATTTTTGCAGTAAGACCGTTCCAATCTAAAGTTAAACCCACAATTAAATCTCATACTAAACAAACTTTTACAGTGAACTATTAATACCCATGAGTTTGTGTTGGTAAAATGTGTTAAATAATAACAACAATAATAGTGGATAAAAATCCTGTTAAATGCAGTGACTGATGTGCGTGTTTTTAATTCTTTATTGAAGTTTTTCCATAAGTTTATTCCATTTACACACATGCATTTACCATCATTTTCCATTCAAGCTGCAGTTCAGAACATCTGTGGATCTTCTGCAGACGGTAAAAACATCATATATTTTAGAAGAAACCCTGAAAATGTTATGAATTTATAAGAAATAGTTGAAAAGTTGAACATTATTAAAAGTCTCATTATGTTTCGTGTGAGTATTCCTCCGTCTGCAGACCACGCCTCCTGGTGATAAGACATGCATTCGGCATAAATACCCACTTGAAGTAATTGGAGCTAATCTTTTGATGATGGAAATTCCTCTGGATCTCTTTAATCTCCTGAAGTTTACTCGAGTTGTTTAATCCATCACATTAAGCATTAAAGGCCGACACGACCAGGAAACTAACCTCAACTGTACAACAAAGCAGCTGCCATGACGCGCTGTTCCAACTCAACATGTTCCAACTCAACATGTACTTTTCTTTTTTTAAAACGCACACTTTCATACTTTAATGGCACTTTTTTGTCCATTTAACCTTTTTTTTAAGTGATTTGTCACCATTTATTGTAATATTATCCTCTGTATTTTGCATTTTTTCCAATGTAAATCGTGTTTTTTTTCCTTATTTTATTAACTGATCATGTAGATCACAGGTGTCAAACATCCAGCCTGTGGAAGGAATTTGTCAAATACAAAAATTATAATCAAGTTGATGTTAAATTCATTTTAGTTCTGGTTCCACATACAGACCAATATGATCTAAAGTGGACCAGACCAGCAAAAGACTATTATAATAACTTTGTTTTGTTAAATTACACATAAATGTTGACATTTATATATGATCTTTTCACAAAAAAATGTGAATAACTTGAACAAAAAAACAAAAAGAGAAGTGCAATTGTACTAATATTCTGCCTGTACATGAATATTTTAGGTATTTTTAGATCCACTGTGATCTGTGAGTTATAATGCACATGTGTAAAACATAAACGGAGGTAGAATATTGTCAAAATTGCACTTATTTTAGTCTATTTTATTTTTTATTTTAACCTTTATTTTACCACGACGACCTGGTGACAAGACAAGATGAAAACAAAACAACAAGACAGAACAAGGACAGATAAAAAGGAAACAGTGCAGACGAATCTAAGATTTACAAGAAAGAATGGAGTTAACATCAACTACAGTATATGGGAGACCACCTTATATACATATATATGTATGTACAAATACAAGAACGGACCTTACAGACCCTGACATGGTCGACTCTCTGGAACTGTTGCTGTCACTTGTTTTGTAATGTATGTGGAAATGACCAAAAATAGTCACTTGCCCGATAAAGGGTTAAAGTCGTTTATGACAGATTGAATGCTCATAGTTCACCTCCTGTTCGTTTGTTTTCAGAAGTATTTGTGGTCGAGGGGGGGGGGGGGGCAGAAAGTTTCCAGTGGGTGATTTTGACAGTTCAGGACAATCACACACACACACACATATATATATACACACACATACAAACATTCTCACACACACACACCAGCAGCAGGATCTTTGCTCACAGCAGACTTTCATAGAGCTGCAGGGTGGAAAAAAAAAATCTGGTGTCTCATCAGGCTGTGAACAGGGAATCCCCTTTGTGTGTTTTCTCGATTGGAAAGAACCGTTGATCTGCGCTGAGTGCACGAAGGCGCACCGCAGCTGTTCGCAGAGCATGACTCAACATTCTGCGGAGTGTGTGCAGTAAAACGATAAGCGCTGCATGCGTGGCCACAGTCAGAGGATGTGAACGTACCCAGGCTGCATCTGTCAGGTCTGTTGCCATAACATGCAAATAACATGGTGGTCCCCCCCACCACCACCATCACCACCACTAGAGCCAAGGGGCTGCAGCTGTGTTGTTTTAAGGATGTTATCTGTGTTCTGTGGACGTTTCATGAATATAGAATACAATATAATAAAGTGCAGTATAATATAATACAATAGAGTACAGTGTAATAATACAATACAATAAAGTAAAGTACAGTATAATATAATACAATAAAGTACAGTACAATACAGTATAATACAATATAATAAAGTACAATAAAATAAAGTACAGTACAATACAGTATAATAATACAATACAATAAAGTACAGTACAATATAATACAAAAGAGTACAGTACAATGCAGTATAATAAAGTATAATACAGTGTAATAGAATATAATAGAGTACAGTACAATACAGTATAATATAATAGAGTACAATATAATACAATAGAGTGCAGTACAATGCAGTATAACAATACAATACAATAAAGTACAATACAGTATAATACAATATAATGCATTAAACTACAGTATAATACACTGTAATACAATATAATACAGTACAATACAGTATACTACAATAGAATACAATATAATACAGCATAATTCAATATAATGCAATAAAGTACAGTATAATACAATACAATAAAGCACAATACAATGGAATACAGTATAACACAATCTATTCCTATAGAATAGAATAGAACTAAAGCTGACTAATGGCTCTAAATACTATGTTTGCCTTTTGTTCACTTTTATATTTTATTCCTGATTGTGTTTGAAATAAAATATATCATCATCGTCATCATCTTCATCCCCAGTCCACTTCGGAGGTTCCTCGAACCCCATCAGTCCGTCCCACGTCCTTGTATTTGTAACGCAGTCGATGGATCTGCGGTCCCATTGGTACCCTGCAGGCCCAGACTCCTGCGCCGTCACACAGAACATACATGCTGTTCCACACCTTCCATCCCCAGGCCAGAGGCAAAGCTTTGTGTGGTGGGGGTGTCTTATGTCACCCACAAGGCCTTGGCTCCACTTAAAGGCTGCAGTTATTGTCGGGCCACATTCTCCTTGGGGTCGTACAGTCTGTTCCAGTGTGAGAAACTGTGATGTTTTGGCGGATTGTGCTTTCAACGAGTCTGGTATTAAAAAAAAAAGCACTTGTACGGCGTCCGTGGTCGGCAAACTGACTCCTTCCCCTTCAGCGCTGACACGGCGCCCATAAATGGGGCGTGTGGATTTGTCATTGTCAAACTCCCTTTGATTCGCGACCACTTTGCGGCAAGTACAGCGATGTTAAAAGTGTCATTGACTTTCTTAAAAAAAAAAAAGCACGTACACATGCTAAGAAGTGTTGAGTTTCATTTCAGTTGGTGTTAACTCTTTATGAAATGCTCTGAAATTCAAGATAAGATGTCAAAGGATGCACCGAAATGAAGATTTGTGGCCGAAGCCGAATAACGTACAGAAGCTTGGCCGAATACCGAATATCAAGTGCGGTAGTTAAGTTTTTCACTATTTTTTTAATAGTGCATAAATAGCCTAGAATAAATGTTTAGGCATGTTTTTTTAAAGAAAGTACCGTATTTTCCAGATTATAAGTCGCAGTTTTTTTCATAGTTTTTCCAGGGGTGCGGCTTATACTCAGGAGCGACTTATGTGTGAAATTATTAACACATTATTAT